>JAHXMU010000099.1:1799034-1911785 GCA_019455685.1 Philornis downsi | reverse complement strand
CGCCAAATTTTTATTTTTTTCTTTGATTTTTTTTTAAAAAACATGGGGCCGTCGAATATGGGCAACCCTGTATGTGTATAGTTTGAGGCGTTATAATCATATAACACAATATACTATACGTTTTACGTGTTCCCTTTAAGAATTGTATTGAATTTCGAATCATTAAACCATTTTATAAATTGGCATTATCTGATTCACCACCTTTACTGCGAAGTAGATTCAGTTTCACCAGATCAACTAGAAATCCGCAACTTGTAATTCCTCTTATATCAGGCTCTTCTATATTCTTAAAATCATTTACTGTGCGCGTTGGAATCGGCTCCCCTGCATCTATGAAATTTTGCTTATTCAAATCAAGTTTCCTAACACAAATATATTAGATTTGCATTAAATGAACTTCAGTAGCTTACTTTACATTCTGATCTCATTATCGACACTTGGTTTTTCTTTTTTATTTGCTTTGTAACTGTATTTGGTTGGGGAACCATAATATAAACTTTGCTATTAACATTTAAATTTATATTGTTTTTAACTTTATTTTATTATTATATTTTTTTTTATATTTAATATTGTATTAAAGAATTTTATATTCTATTTGTGATGTTATATAATTGAGATTCTTAGCTTTTTTACTTTATTGCAAGTGGGGGTAAGTTGTCAGCAATATCCTCGAATCGATGTCCGTTACAGTAACTTGGCAAAGAGCCCATTTGCTCTTTTCATTATAGCACGTGGGATAGTGTTTGCCTGAATGGCAGAAAACATGACAAATACTAACATAAATGACAGTTAACTTTTTAATATTATGGTAGATCTTTTCTAATATTGGAATATTTTCGTTGATTGATAATCGTTCGAGCACTGGCTTTTTTAAGTTTGCCATCACCGACACAAAGTTAAAGATTTTTTCTGTCCATGTTTTTTCATCACGGCATTACGCCGAGACAACAACACGAAGTGTTGTCTGTGACATTTACATTTTCTCGAAGCGATTCCGGTATCTTAAGAACCATTATCAGAGGATCGCCATTAGGGGGCAAACCTGATACTAAAATTTCAGTCTGATAGAGTTGATGACGGATCCTCTGGTTTTCTCTGTCCATTCGCCTAATGCCATCTCGCAACTTAGAATTTTACTAACTTAAGAAATGATTTCGTGCAGGTATTTTTATTGACTCTATTTTACATAACAAAATTGGATGTCTGATATTGCCCATTTACATGCTAAAACAACAAAATTGAAAAAAACAGAGTACATATTTCGTGTTTTTATTGCTGTCGGTAAATTTTATTAAAATCGAATAAGAACTTTATTACTTACCAAAGAGTTCAGGAATAACGTATGCTTGCCTACTATAAAATAAAAATGACAAATGTTCATTTAATACAAAACAGGAGTATTTTGAAATGCATTTTTTACTCCTAGCTGCGCATATATCTGTGGTCACAACCCGTAACAGCCTAACTCGAGTTAGGACACAATTGAGTTATTAGCACCATCGTATTCAGCGTATCTAAATTTATTTGCTCTCTGTTTGTATCTCGTCTAGGAAGGCAATTAATCCTAAAAAACCTAATAGCTTAAGTTATTTTCCTAAATGACTGTTTTGCCATAACTGCCTAAGTCAATTTAAGATTACAACAAATATAAACATTATTTTTTCATCATTGCCTAAATCAACTTAAATCGTTAATCCAAAGAAATCTGAAATATTTTGACATAGAATAATAATTTATATCAATTTAGGCGCACTTAAAGTTTTTTATTTAATCTGGAATAATAGCCTAACTCAACTTGAACTTTTTGACTTTCTTTCTTTCAACAATTCATAAGAGCCTAAGTGTCTTTTTTCGATAATATCTTTTGACTGCGAGAATAAACAACTATTTTTTGTTAACAACTAAGTAAAGAAATTCGTTTCCTTGGAATCTGTAGCAAAGTTTTCCAAAAAACACCTTCTCCTGATTTTCAGTGAAGATTCAAAACTTTAAACTCCTCTACTGAAAATATTGAAAAACAGACTTAGGCTGTTATGGGTTGTGACCACAGATATTAGCCTTAATATCTGTGCTGATTTTTGATTTAATAAGAGAATGAATAAACACAATTCACACAAGCTTTGTTGAAAATCGGAAATTAGTGAAATATGTTATTTTTACAGAATTCAAAATTGCTTGAGGTATTCAAAAGCCCAAAAGCCGAACATGTATTTAAATTAGCTGTTAGACGTTTTATCAAAAAGTGAAAAAAACCCTCGATCTGCGTTCAATCATGCTATACGTTACTTATTCTGTCTTCATGCAATTTTTATGTTGTTCCTTGCTCGCTCGTTGCTCGTTGCGTTTAGATCCATTGTGTCAATCACCACAGTCCACAATGTTTGTTTAAATTCACTGAATCAATGGGTACCAACCAAGTGATTACAATTATTATATGAATAATTCTTTGCAGATGAGAGTAGCCAGACAGTTTAACACTTACCAAAAGAAACTGCCAAATCAATAATTATCCACTTATGAAATATTTTTTTCTTTTCAGATTTGGGCGAGGAAATGACTTTCGTTACAGTTATTTTTTGGGCCATTACTTGTATAGTATTGCTTGATAAGTTGAATTGATAATAAACGTTTATGTATGTAATTTACAAATAAGTTATTTCATTAAATTATGGAGTAGCCGTAAATTAAGACGAAAGACTTACAAAATTAAAAATATCTGTCTTTCTATTGATATTAAGTCATATATGATTTTTATAAATCGTAAGGCTTGAAATTGCAATCGTGAATATAACTTAAATTGAATTTAGAACTTCATGCCAAACTTAATGTCTTTTCAACTTTTATTAAGAGATTTAAGAAAGTGGAATATTCAAGAAGCCACAGAAACGATATCTATGCAATATCTCTCGGTAGAATTATCCATTAAGTGTTGAAAAGATCAAGAAAACACAAGGTCAGTGCGACTGCAAAGGATGAGAGAGAATTCCAACAGCACAAAATACAGTTCGGGGGAGGTCGTAGTATGGTTTATAGGTGTTTTCAGAGGAAAAATATTATATTTTACGAAACTCCTGCAAGCGTCCTAATGTTAATATTCCTCCTGAAAAAAACTTAACAAACGAAGCAGTGCCGCCTTATTTAAGGTTATTGAAGTATGGGTAGAGACAAAAATTCCAAACTTAATAAATCATGCTACGGACATCTTATTCAAAGTTTGCCTGAAGGGGAAGCAGAATTACTTCCAGGTTGATTGAAGAAGAAGCAGAAGAAGTCCAGGAATGCAAAAACAAAAACTAGAAAATTTAGGTACACAAACACTTGTAAGATATTAATGATTTGATATCTAATTTAATATTTAATATCTATAATAATTTAATGATTTAATATTAATGATTATTTTGGAAAAATTTTTAACTAATAATAGCAGAAATATTTTTCAAAGAGAAGCATTAAGATTTTAATACACAAAATATTTCAAAAATATTTATCTGTTAAACAAATAAAGAATTCAATATAAATCAAACATGCAATATGTATATGAAAGATAATATTGAACTTTGAGAGAAAAACTTGAGGACGCCTGTGAGTTTAGCTTGAAGAATTTTGGAGTTTCTGAGTTTTCTTCCAAAAGTTTTTTTTACATTTTAAGAGATCTAGAGTCCACTCATTACTTCAAAACTTATGATTTTTGCAACGAAAAAAAGAACAAATATTTAAGATAAGTAACCTTGCCACCCAACCCCACACCTACACTCTCTTTATTTTAGTGCGAAGATGGCAGTATTTTGTTTAAAAATTCATTTCATTTGGGAAAAGCTATTGTGTTTTTCTTAGTAGTAATATAAATGTATAATTTTTTATTAAAATAAATACATATTATGTTAAAACTTAAAAAAATGTTTTCATGTTTAATTTATTAAAAATATCAATTCTACTTAGGAAATCAAAAGTGGTTTCATACCGAAAGAATTTTTCGTTTTCCAAGGAAACGAAATGCGCAATTAATTTCACTTTCGATCGGATTAGAATTCTATGACTCCGATCCAAAAACGTATGGTAATAAGAACCTAATACTTCATTACAATTACTTCAGCCTCCAGATTTATTTATTACATACATACATACAAATTTCGAATTGGTATTGAACCAACCACTGATTGAATTGCAAAAACTGTGATTTGATGTATTCAATGTCTAAACTTTATTAATTGCAATCCAATTCCAATTCCGGATGAGATTGTATTATTGGATAGTATTACCTCATTTCCATAATAATTTAGAAATCACCTAAAGAATTATTAAAACTAACAAAAAGAGAAAGGTTACTCTTTAAAACCGTCGATTTATCTTTCTGTTGGTTTAGAAATGGCTGCATTGAATAGAATTTCGAGTCAAAACAATTAATAAAAAAGGGTATTTGTAAACCAAAAACAAGAAGCCAAAAATTCTCCTGCGAAAATTTAAAGACTTTGTTCACAGAAATCTCAAAAATGTCGCTTATGTGAGCTTCTATAGTTCACCTATATTGTTATAGTATTTCGTTGTATTTTCCTGCAAACACCAATGATCAAAATAACACCTGCAGTGGATTTTGGAAAAGTTTTACTGTTCTCTCCTCTCATTCGTACTATTCAAAGTCTGTCAAAATTTTAACTAACACGATAGAATTAAATAATGCTTTTAAAAATCACAATATCATAAATGTCCTCTTTATCAGTGTCCTAAAGGACAAATCTATCTGTTTTAAGACCTATGTAACTAGAATGAACACTACCATCTACAGCAGCAGGGAGCATCATCAACATGGCCTTGGTAAAATTTTTTGAAAAACACCTCTCAAAGCTGTTGATGCAAAAATGTTAATGCTGTGTTAAATGGAACATTTTATTCACTGAAAAATTATGTAAATATAACTTATAATAATATAATTTTGTACTTAGATCAATTTTGTCATTTTGCTATTTCAAATGGCGAGACGAAATCTTGATAGATGAAGAAAGAAGTTTTGATAGACACTGCCCTACAAGTCTTTGGCATATGTTTAGTGTCTCAAAGATGGGAAATATTTCTTCACTGTTTGCATGAGTGAGTGCAAGATGTATTTCCTTAAGGTGATGTAATCACGGCTGCATGGAATAACCCTCAAATATTATATATATATTTCATATATTTCATAATGAAATAACACCCAAAAGAAAAGTGAAATAACTCCCAATGCAATAATCCCCAAACCAGATGAAATAACCCCCAAAATGAGGAATGCAAACACCATAAATGAAATAACCACCAAATTTAAAAATGTACCGAAAAAATTACCTAACTAAAGTCTATATACCAATACAAAACGCAATAACAATTTCAAATATTGCTGCAAGCATGAAATAGTATTTATTAGTATTTTATAATGAAATAATATTTAAATTTTTATAGTGACAAATCGCGCGATTGTTTTTAAATAATTTTTTGCCTGCGGCGCTTTTTTTTCACATTCTATTTCAATGTGTCACTATAAAAATTTAAATATTATTTCAAAAAAATCGATCGGCTTAAAAAAAGTCGCGATTCTTTTAATATAATTTTGTACTTCTTGTAAAAAAAAAATTGCTCGATAGTTTTTTTTAAAGAAACCGAAATAAGGAAGAGAGGTATTTTAATCCCCCTGTCAGAGCCCGGCCGGCAGGCGACTGAAATTCACCACTTATGGATACGTGCCCCATACCGTATGTTCGAAATTTGTGTGGCCCATAACTCCGAAAATAGGCAAATTTATTTTAAATGAAATAAACTCCAAATTTTAAAAATGAAATAAACCCCAAATGTGATGAGATAAGACCCAATTTTTTTTACAAAATTAAATAAACCCCAAAAAAATATGTTGGAGCTTATTTCATTGGGGGTTATTTCATTATGAAATAACACCCAAAAATGTATGGAAAAAATTTGGGGGTTATTTCATTTTAGGTTTGGGGGTTATTTCATGCAGCCGTAATCACGACACAAATACAGGGTTACCCATTTAAAGGTTTTAAAACCGCCGGTGTGGCAAAGCTGCCAGCTGTTGAATACCTGTCATCTAAAGAAGTATTTATTTAGTGAAAGGTTTGCCATTTACGAATATAGATCGTTTAACAGCCGAAGAACGCGTAAACATATTTAAAACTTACTATAAAATTGGTAATTCGAATGTGGACACTTTTCGTGCATTGTAGGGTGATTATGATTATTACGGCGCAAGAAATTGGCAGAAATGTCGAAAATATTGATTCTATTAGCAAAAATGTGGCGGACTTAACTATAAGACGGTGTCACGTTACACTTAGTGGGGCTACGCCAAAAACTGTGTTTATGCTGACAGTCCGTTAGAGCTTCAAGTTATCGCCGAGATAACAAAAAAACTGATCTAAGTGACTTTAAGTACCCACATTTTAGTGATTATGTTTGGTCCATTCGGGCCATTTTTAAACTTGGAGAACCGTAGCTCGATAAATGGGGACTGCCGCCGACTTTTCTATGTTACATTTTTGTTTCTTATTTTCACATGTTCTATCGCCTGAGAAGCATTTTTTAAGCAACTATGCTAAACTAAATTTGTTCCAAAATTAAATTGGATAGTTTTACTGTTATTCATATGAAAAATTTCGTTTTCTATTTGCAAATGCTTTTATTATATAATTTTTTTGATCTGGCAACGCCGTGATGAGCTGAGCAAAATTTTCGCGCTACCGAAAAAATAATTGAATTGTGTAAATAATTAATTAAATTGTAGTAACGAGCGTTTTGTGCTGTTTGTTATAGCCATTTAAGATTTTGCCTTAACTGCTGTTCTTGTGCTGCATTTCATCGGTCTGTTTGCATTGGCCGACTTCTTTTTTTTGGGTTTAGTTATTTTCAAAGATGAAAATTGTTGGCCAAGAAACCGCCAATTGTTAAACTTCAGTCTGTTAATATCGAAATTTATAAAATACAAAAACTTATAATTTTACACATCATTAAATAACCTCATAGGTTATGTAAATTTTTCATATTGGCCAAAAGGTTTTAAATTGCAAGACTGTTCCCGAGACTGTTCTATGTTTAAACAAGTCTTTGAAATTTGTGTGTGAGAGCTGTGAAGGCCGCAAAAACAATCAGCGAAAGACAAATGGCAATATTACTAAGAATGCTAGTATCAATTCCGTTGGCTTCAGTAGAGAAGGCAACGAAGGAGCGTCATTTGGGATTGATACTGTGGGACGTTGTAATGGCGCTGGTGGTGATACTCGAGACAACTACATGAGCAATGTCGACAATAGTAATGGTGGCAGCAGTTATGTTTGCAGTTGTGTCTCTCGTTGACTCGAAACAACTACATGAGCAATGTCGACAATAGTAATGGTGGCAGAAGTTATGTTTGCAGTTGTACTTACTTAGTACTTAGCTTGGATATAAAAGCTCAGCTCGGCGAACAGAAGAGGGAGTTGAATGAGCTTATAAGAGCATGCACGCAGTCATTTGATGATAAAATTAATGAGCTCCGGTCTCAACTACGAGCAGAATTTATGGGCCATATTGATGAGGTTAAGGCCCAAATAAATAGGTGTCACGATACTGTGAATAAGAGAGAGAGTACTGCTCAGGCCAAGCTGGAATTAATGAGCCGTAATAAACAAGTTTTGCAGAGGAGATTGAATCGCCGCAACATAATGATTAATGGTCGACCACAAGGTATTCACAATATCATGGAGCCCGTCGCTAAAATTGTTAATCTGTGCAATATCAACTTAAATCCTTGGGACATACAGCACTGTGGCTATTTTGCTGGAGGCAAATCGGTACTTGTGAAGCTAAACTCGGTCCGAACAAGAGACATAATTATTTCTGATTATTATCGACGGCCCCCAATACGCCTAAATGATGTTGTGGATACTGATGTACGTTCGGGGATATTCTTATATGATCACGTTACCTCAGATGCTGCCGCCTTGGTTCACGTACATATGTCGCAGGTTACGTAGTCAGAATAAGATAAAAAAGTACAGTTTTATTAATTGTGACCTACCAAAGGCTACAATTACTTTTAATGATGTCATAGCTAGAACCTTTACTTCTCGGGAATTTAGTAGGTTATTAGATTATGAAAAACCTCCTGGTTCAAGCATAGAAAGTTCATTATTTGCTTCCTCTGGTAGTACTAATTTGTAAATTTGTATAATATCCACGTTATGTGTGTCTCTATTTATTTTTCAAATTATTTTTTCGATAGACTTAATTATATGAATTTTGCTAAAGAAAATTCTGTTAAAGATAATCTGTATATAAGTTCTAAATTATGTAGTTTACCTGACAACCTTAGTGTTGCACATTTCAATTGTCAAAGTTTTCATCTTACTCCAAATTCTATGAAATTATCAGAAATAAGAAATGTATTAGAAAACAGTGGCTTGGATATTGTAGGAGTCAGTGAGACGTGGCTCAAACCATCTACATCCTCGAATTGTATACGAGTTTCAGGCTATTCATGCTGCAGAAATGATCGTCCGATTCAGGGAGGTGGTGGTGTAGCTATATTTATTTCGAACAATTTAAGGTATAGAATGGTATATAAAAGCAGTAACTATGGCGTTGTTGAGAGTATGTTTATTGAGGTGTTGTCAGGTGGTCGTAAATTATTGTTTGGTGTAGTATATTTACCTCATGGAGATTTTAATTCTTTTGAGAATGATATCTTCGATGTAATAGGAAGATATGCTGACATTTGTATTATGGGTGACTTCAATAAGAATTTATTTGATATAAGAAATTCTAGGGAGGCATTAATATTTTTGTTCATCATAATCTTCGTTCATCAATCATCTTCGTTGATTGATTTTTTCTTAATGTCTCGCCCTGCCAACGTGCAATTTTCGGATCAGTTTTATTGTTCTATTATTTCAAAGCACGCTTTTATTTTTGTTTCTTTAAATGTTAAAGTTCAACGTAAAGATAAAAATGTTTCTGAGTTTTATGATTATAAGTCAGTAAGTCCAGAAGTAGCACTACTACCTTGTTTGATTTTTCAGATATATATGCTACAAGTGATGTTGATTGTCAGTTAAATATACTTATGGCTGGTTTGTCCTTTGTACATTCTGTTATACCACTTAAAAAGAAAAAGATATATACGCTGCATGATAAATGGTACTTATCGCCACAAATTTTTTACCTCCGTTCAATACGTGATTTAAAAAAAAAATTATTACAGGGCCAGAAATCGTTGCAAAAGTGTCAATAGAAAACTGAAAATTGAGGCGCATACTGTACTTTTCGAAAACACTGTTTTTGTTAAAACACTGTGAAATCACATTAGTGAAAATGGCTTGATAGGTGATACTTGCAATCAAGGTAATTTTGACAGTACTGACGTTGAGCAACTAAATACGCATTTTGTTGGCAACTAACTGAACGTAACTACGTATCCCATACCGCAATCGGTGAATGATTGATTCTCCTTTCAGTGTGTTACCTTCGATGAATTGTGGTCTGCGTATTCTTCTATTAAGTCTAATGCTCCAGTCGCAGATGGTCTGTTATTGAAATTTTTAAAAATAATTTTTCCACTAATTTCATGCCATATTTTGCACTTATTCAACACGATCATAATGACATCTTCTTTTCCAGTTTAGTGGAAGTTGGCTAAGGTAATCCCAATTAAAAAGAAAAATGACTCCAGTGATTTGGAAAATTTGAGGCCAATTTCATTAGTTCCCATATTGTTAAAGATTATGGAGCACATTTTAAAGTGTTAGTTATTGCGTTTTATTGAAAGTGAATCGAGGCTGAATGACGTTCAATGTGGATTTCGAAATTATAGGAGTACCACTGGACTATTTATTTGTCTTACAGATACCATAAGGAAAAGAAAGTATATGATCAAAATGCTTGTGTTATGTCCTTGGATTTAGAAAAAACATTTGATCGTGTTGATTATGGTATCTTGTTGGATTAGTTATACACCAATTTTAATTTCGACGTAAATACCTGTCAATTGATTTCATCATACCTATATGGTAGAAGTCAATATGTTGTTGTCAATGATTCGTTGTCTTCTGTTTTACCTGTTCAAAGTAGTGGTGCTCCCAAGACTCGGTACTTGATCCAATACTTTTTATTTTGTACTTGAACGATCTGTTTCGTATCATTGATGATACATGCATTCTCTATTCATTTGCAGATGATGTACAATTGCTTTTTAAGGGAGCAATCAGTTTGCTGATGTCCTGCAAAGTAATATTGATTATGCGTTAAATTTGATCTGCTCATGGATGACGGAAAATAAACTCTCAATCAACATTCCAAAAACAAAAGCTATGTTTTTCTCTAATCGTGATTTAAAAGTTTATCTAATCGAGGCACACGTATTGAATATGGTCCACTTTTAATACGTGTGCCACGTATACATTGTTTGGGAGTAGTTTTAGATAACAAACTAAGCTTTAACTATCATGTGGATAATGTAGTCCGGCGTTTAAATTATTCACTGCGAAATTTTTATAACACTGATTTAAACAAAATATGAGGGAAATTCAAATGGCGTTTAATAGAGTTATGAGATATTTGTATCCACTGAGACGTCGTGTTCATGTAACACCGTATGTTAAGTGTTTCTTGGGCTGTAGTTTCAAAAATTATATCGATTTGAGGTCTTTGTTGCTATTTTATAAAATTTTTCGACTGTGTAGTTCTCAATTTCTTTTTAATTCGTATAATTTTTTACATTCCAGTCGTAATAAGCGGCTTCTTATTCCTAAAAGAACCACACTAATGGGTCGTACTTTTGTAGTAAGAGTAGCTCAAATTTACAATTTACTACCAAACCATTTGAAAAGTTTTAAATTATGTCCTGGTTCTTACAGAAGGCACATTCTACAACACTTTCAGACTTTACTGTAAAATTTAATTTCAATTAAATTGTGAGCAGCCTTTATTACACAGCGATTATCTTATATTTCCAGATTATATACCAATTAATTTCTAACTTTTGAATTAGTCTTTTCTCATACTTTTTTGCCTTCAATAATACTTTCTTTAAAATCATATTATATTTTTATAAATTTTATATTTAATTTTTATTACGTGTTTTTTTTTAACTTATAATATTGACCAGATTAAATCTAATAGATGAATTGTTGTATATTGTAATTTACTTATAATTGGCCGTAAGGCTTTAAATTACAAACCAAAAATAAATAAAAAATTTTGTTCGCTCGTAATACAAAACGATGAAAAAATAAACAATATGGAAAGACACACACATAAACAACACAATAAATACATGTCACAATTTTATATTCTGCTGTCAGAATTTATAGTACAACAAATTTGTAACGAGGCAAATTTGTTGGAGAGGGCATTTTTGTAAGCTCTTAGTTCCGGATGACAGCACGAGTGAAGAAATCACCCCAATTATCGACGATAGCATAAATTAGGCATCTCCGAGCCAAACAGAGATCAGAACAGCAGTATTGCAGCTTAAGAACAACAAAGCTGCGGGCGCTGATGGCGGAGCTGTTTAAAACTGATGGCGATGAACTGATAAACAACCTGCATCAGCTCCTAAATACGGTTTTGCTCGAGGAAAACATGCCCGATGATTGGAATTTGAGTGTCCTGTGTTTAAAAAAGACGATCCAAGTGTTTGTAAAAACTATCGCGCCATTGCCTATACGGTCATATCGAGTGTGATATGTGAAAGATTAAAGCCGTTTCTAACTGACCTGATTGGACCTTATCAGTGTGGCTTTAGACCTGGTAAATCAACAACTGACGCAAGAAAAACTGATCGATACGTACCATCTTTTCGTCGATTATAAAGCTGCCTTCGATAGCCCGATACGGCAAAAACTGTATGAGGCCATGTCCGAGTTTGGAATTCCTACGAAGCTTATACGTCATTGTAGGATGACGCTGACTGGCACGAAGTCTTTAATAAAGATATGTTACTCACATATGCAGATGACACAGACATTATTGTCCGAAAACTGGGAAATGTTACTGCAACATTCTCAAACATCGAGAGGGAAGCAGAAAAATAGGTCCGGTGGTTAACGAGGACAAAACAAAGCTATTGGTTTCAACGAACAAAGAGTCTACTCGTTTGGGATGCTTTGTGAACGTTGACAACTATAATTTTGAAGTGGTGGAAGAATTTATCTACCTCGGTTCCGCTGTAAACAAAACAAATGATGTCAGCATGGAGATAAAGAGGAGAGTATTGCTTGCTAACAGATGTTACTATGGGCTAAGCAAGCGACTCAATGATAAAGCACTCTCTCGACAAACAAAAATCCGACTGTACCAGACATTGGTTCTACCTATCTTGTCACATGGCGCAGAATTCTGGGTTATGACACAAGCGGATGAATCAGCACTGACAGTTTTCGAGAGGAAAATACTCCGAATGGATCCATCATCGTTAACGGAGAATATATGATTTATATACCGACATCGACGTGGTCAAACGCATTAACATACAGCGTTTGGGTTGGCTGGGTCATGTTGTGTGGATGGGCCCAAATGCTCCGGCACGGAAAGTTTTCGACAACAACTTCGATGGACGGCGCTAAAGAGGGCGACCAAAGCTCCGTTGGAAAGACCAGGCTTTCAAAGTTCTATCGGAACTTAAGTGTGTGCTTGGAAATATTTTCTATGGTCGGCGTATAATGGATAAGGGTGTCTATTCTAGTCCTAAGAAGAGATTTGTTCATATTTTCCCAATTAATCAAACTCTTGCAGGTGATCACTTTGGTGCTGGGTTGGTGAATTATTTCATAAAGCAAATCAGTGCAAATCACAGGCGGAGATTTCAGATTAGGTGCATTGAACGAATTTGGCATTAGAATTGTAAATACAGTAACTTAGTTATATGCATGTAAATACATATTTTTAAGGCCGACCGATAAATATGTAATAGTTACGGAGCATTTGTTGCCGAACTGTTCGACGCGGCCACTAGTAACACAGGATCAGGCTTTGCTCGTTTTGGCAATGTGGCCGCCCGCAAATAGGGATTGTCAATGTTAGGATTATCAAGGATAGCCTTATTTGTAGTTGAATTAGGCTTGATATCATTTTCCGGTTTAGGTTCCTTTTCAGTCTTTTCGGGCTTTTTATTATCAAGATCTTCAATACCGCCACCATTGCCATTGCTACCGCCGTTCTCGTTACCGTTTCCCTCTTCCTCATTGCCGCTCTCATTTTCATCATCATCTAAAAGGAAGGTTACAAAAAATTATTTATTAAAAGAAAATTAATATAGCAGCTTATAAACAATACCTTTGCAATCCTCTGTACGGTTAGCTACTAAGTAATGGTATTCCAATTCTTCGAAATCAAACACTTGATCTGTTGGATTCAGTGCAGCCAAATACGGCGGAAAAGCGGGTTTACAAGCAATCACTAACCAATCAACAACTTCTTTATAAGCGAATATTTCTGATTACACAATCCGGTAAGGTGGACTTACATGGAAATATATTGTCTTCCGTATCGAAGAGAGAATGCGTCTCAGAGGTTTTAGCCAAAAACTTCGTTAAAGCTTTCTCGATATCCCTTTTTTGGGTTGCTGCCTTTTCGCGAATGGCTTCATACTCTGTCACTGGTTGTTTATGAGTCTAAAGGATAGCATGTACTGATGAACATACCAATGAACATCACAACACTGTTGGGTAGCCACTTACCGGTGTTCTAACATAGGCGTGGGGATCTGGGAAAAGCGGCAAATAAGGCAAAATGTGAGAAGGATGTTGCGATTTTGTGCCGGCTTGTAAAAGATTCAACGGCTTTTGTTGTTGTTGCTGAGGAGGCATTGATATAATTTGCCTTCCCTCTCGCTTGGCAAAAGCCTCGATACCCTGAAGGGAAATACCCATGTTCACCAAGGCCACTACAACGTCTCCCACTACCGGTATAGTGCGACCAGATAGTTCGCAATAGCCACTGGCTGATTGTCCTACCTCTACCAGCACTGTAACGAGAAACAGTTTTTGCCTAACATGGTACATAACTAATTAACGTGCGTCCAGGACTTACGACTTTGCAACATTTCTGTCAATGTTTCCAAGCATTCCTTATCCACGCTGTCGAAACCTTTCTCCATTAAAATTTGGGATACCGCCACACTCAATATCTTGCGCCTGGCGTTTCCAGCAGGAGGTACGGCTTCTGGCTTGTCCATTTGCTCTTTTTTTTTTTTTTTTGCAAATTTTACAGAATTTACCAAATTGTTGGCAGCTGTTGACTTCCTTGAGCAGCTAAGCCAACGAATGTTAAATGTAAAGACAAGCCATTATTGACAGCTGATACCCCGAAAACTGACTACAACCAGATGCAACACACACATGCAGGCAAGTTAGAAGTGATGCGAATGAAATATGTTGCACAACAAAGTGGAATTGTGAAACATGGCGGAAATGTTGATGAAGCATGAAGCATGTGTTATCATAAAAGACGAACTGTCATATGAGAATAAGAGGAAGATGCACAAAAATATAGGGCAGTTACGAAAGTAAGCGATGTTGGGATATAGTTATTTCGAATATGTATTTCTTATGAAGATGTATGAAATATATATATATATACGTATACATAAATTCAATATTATATACAAAAAATGTTTATAATTGTAATGTACTATTATAAAGTGTAATTTAATCAAATGTTGGAAAATTTATAAAAAAAAGTACAAAATTGGAAACACAATCAATGGACTATTGTATTTTAGGGAAGTTAGTACTGTTATAATAAATATAAGCGAACATTTTTCTATATACAGAGCCTATTCTTTTATTTTAGAAATAATGCGAGTGTTTGCAATGGCTTCTTTGTCGATTGTCAAGTTCCATAAATGAAGAGATCATTATTTGTAATCATTATATTTTACGGCTTTACTGTAAGTTAATAAAAAAAAGTTTTTTATATCATATATATGTATGTGACAAAAGGCAGGAGATAACCATTTTCTTAATAAATAATTTATAACAAAATGTTAACCCAACGGCTTTTAAAACACTTAAACGTTAAATAAAAGACAACATTAACAGTAAAATAAATATATATATATATATATATATATATATATATATATATATATATATATATATATATAAACTCGTTTACGGCAACTGTGTCAAAAATTATTTAAATTACAATCAACACTAACATTTGAAAATCGTTCCCAACTATAAAATAATCAAAAAGCATTAATATTACATTAATAAGGAAAAGGAAGGAAATTTTACGGTAATTTGTAGAGAGTAGCTGGAACATTTTCAATGTTAGCCTTTAACTGTGAAAAATAACATTCATTAATTCGGAATTCCACAAAATAAAACACTACGAGGTATGATAAAAAAACAATTTTTTTAAACTTCGTGTTCGATTTTCGATTTTTTTATGTTGGTACACATGTCTGTTATATATGTTGACAATATCAGCCATTTTGGGTGGCCAGTTTGTTTTTGACAGATAAAAAGTTTAATCGTGTTTTGGTGTGCTCTTCGATTTTTACTATTCGAAAAAATGATCGATCAAAGAAACTGTATTAAGTTTTGTGTAAAAAATGAAATTAAATGTGCAAGGACATTTGAAATGTCGTCTGTGGCGTTTGATGAGTCTACTATGAGCAAAACACAAGTTCAATTGTGGTATAACCGGTTTAAGGAAGGCCGAGAAGATGTCAATGACGATGCTCGTCCTGGAGCGAAAAAAGCACGTCAAGTTCGGTCAAATGTGAAGGTTTTACTCACTATTTTCTTTGACTGCAATGGCGTGGTACATCATGAATTCTTGCCACAAGGTTGTACGGTCAATAAATAATGCTACCTTGAAAATATGCGCCGTTTGCGCGAAGCTATTCGTCAGAAACGCACAGAATTGTGAAAAAAAACAATCATGGATTTTGCATCATGATAACGCACCAGCTCACACATCAATGCTTGTGCGTGAGTTTCTGGTCAAAAATAAACCCACAATCATGCCTCAACCACCGTATTAACCGGACTTGGCCTCCGCTTTTTCGTCTTCTCAAAACTGAAGACACCGATGAAAGGAAAGCGTTTTAAAAGTGTTTCGAGGATTAGAAGAAATGCTGGCACAAGTGTATTATATCTGAGGGGGACTACTTTAAAGGAAATAAAATAGAAATTGATGAATAAATAAATACTTTTTGGAAAAAATTTAAAATAACGGTTACCTTTTGATAACACCTCGTTCATACCCAAACATACGGGCAAATATCATTATCTCGAAGATCCAAAAATGCATATTGGATTAATCGGTTATTAAAATGTTTCACGATTTTAAAAATTTCTTGCTTGATGATAATGAAGTGAAACTGGAATGGGATGTCCAGCTAGGCTAACACAGGAAAAAAACATAAAAAAGCATAGCATTTGAATGCATATAAAATTTAAACATGTGAACTTACGAGAAGTGTAGATGTACGCAAATAAATGCATTCTGAAAAGTAATTAACAAACGGTTATGAAATTGTGCTAAATGAAAGAATACATGGAAAATTACACTAGTTACACTTTGTATTTGTGATAGAATTTGGCGCTAACCTTCTTCGCAGCGTTTGAAGACGTCACACCGGTCTTATCTTGGAGCAGCCAACGGCTCTTTTTGAGGACAAACACTTTTGTAATATGATCCAATATAAGCTTCCGGTGTTTATAGCAGGGATCCTTCTTCTTGAAATATGCAGGGTACTTAATGGAGTTAATCCTTATGCTCTCGTTTACAATATTTTGCCTTATGTTGAATGCGTAACACCGATCGTCAAATACTTTGCTTGCAATAGACAAATGCGTCAGGCATAGGCATCAGAAGGTGTCTGAAGAAATTTTGCAGGTTAGCTTTTCTGTGTAATTCTTCATCACAAGGAAGGACTCAGAATTCAGCCCGAGTGTATCTACTTTTAGAATCGCATTTTCACATAGTTTACATGAAATTTTTCTTTAGTTGGAACGCTATGCCATATCTCACAGTATAGTGTGTTGATACACATTCTGGTAGGAATTGTTGAACTTGTGGCCAAAGTCCATCTTCAGGCTCTTGATTCTCTTCCTCAATATCCTCACACTGGTCAGTTTCTGTGGCGACATCCGCAATATTCATTATTAGCGGTGGAATCACGTCACCATTATAATTATTCAGCAGGGAATCGTGGTCGAGTTCACAATTTTTTCCATTTCCCAGAACTCGCAATACCAACTTTGTTAAGAAAAACCGCCCCGTCATGTATTGCATCTCACGAACTGAGAGATTGCTGTTATTTCCGCCTCGGTAGCGGTACTCTCCAAATTGATATTCCAATAAGTCTTGGTTGACTCGGCCGGGTGCGATGAACTGTATTTCAGGATTTTCAAACAACTCGTCCACCATTTTCAAAAATTCGCCTATGAATAGAATGATATTTTTAAAACTGACCACCCTGCCGCTATACGGAAGCACGACTGATTTTAAGAAATCTCGAACCTCTATCACTTTTTTATAAATAAATTATAAATTATAATAAATTATATATACAATAAATTATATGCTGTAGTACAGGTTCAGCAATACAAGTCTTTCTTGCTCCTTATATACTCTACGGTTTGTGTTGCATATTACCCGAATAAAGGCTTTTGGCATGTCACAACCTCCTTCTACTTGCGTAGAATTTGCAGGCATTTCTCTCCTTTCCCTCTTGATCATCTCATTTTCTTTTTCTAATTCCTCGATCCTTTCCAGAAGCTTTCTTTTTTCAGTTTCACACTCTCCGTTAGCTGCTTTCTCTAACTTCCTGCATCTTTCCACTAAATACTTTTCGTCAACGCGGCGATAAGTTTATTTGGGACAGTCTGTTGTTTCATTATTCGAAAATATTTTGGAGCTAATGGTTGGCTCTTCCTCGACTTCCACTACCTCAGAACTGTAAATTGCAGTTGCTTGCGGACACATTCCAATGTCGATGGACGGAAAAGCAATCGATCTTAACCGCTGTTGCCCTATCATGTGAGCATAAAAATGATTCTCACAAATCCATAGTTTCCTCAAATCAGGATTTCTCAACTCGTAGGCAGTAATCCATTTGGCTCACGTAAATTTTTACCTTGAGGATTTTTAGATTTACATCCTCTTATGCTGCAGTGTTTTTCCTTAACTTTATTTAATGGGTATGTTTCACATTTTGAAGGATACAACTGTACCATAGATAAATCCTTTCGCCCCTACGGTTGGAAATTAAGATGGCAGTCGTGAAATATGTTTTGAAAACAGCCTGTCTCATTTTTATGTGAAACATGTTTTTGAAGTACCTATGAAAAATCACTTTTCTTCTTTTACGTACGTACTTGCTAGTCGAGCTATATGCGACACCTATCTTTATCGCGCTTTCGATATATGTGAAAGCATATTATTTACCCAATTCCAAACTTGGCATTTTTGGGCCAACACAATCCTCTTTGAAGTGCTGGCTACAAATTCAGGATACCGTACTCAGGCTCTCCTCTTTTATGCTTAAATTACGACACCACTTTCTGGTGCTATTTTCGGGAAACTTAAATAGTTTGAAATCCCCAGTATTCTTCCCCGGACAACTGAGTACAAGACATTTTTTTTGTAAATTATCTTTATTTTCTATAATACTTACAAACGTTTCCGATTCGAATAAAGACAAATAAAAATTCTCATGTTGAAGTTTAAAAATACCTACTGCTGTAAAATATGCTTACAAAATCTTACAGTACTTAATCTTCACTTGGTCTGTTTTATGTACCCTATATAAGACAGTTAATATCGGTTAATATATGTATAATAAAACATGAATATAGCTTTAAACTTTCGTATTTTCAAATGTGAAAGAAGAAGATAAAACCTGTCGGTATGAAAACAAATCACACAGATTCATATGTTGGCCAGATCAAAAGAAATTTAAACGTTGCAATACAATATCCCCGATCCATTATATAATAAAACTTCCCACCAAAATTTTTTGGAATCAGTTGTGGGAGCATTAATTCTGGAATGAATTCCGTGGCAATGCGTCCCCGTTCTATTAGCTCCTCAATGTAATCAGTGCATTGGAACTACTTCCAGAAATTGTACGAAATATACTTTCTACATTTATATAAGAAGAAACCATTTATAGAAAAATCAAAATCGATTCTATATTTTAAAACCCTACAACTCCAATTTGAAACAATATATTACAGAACTAGCTCGAAGAAATGGCGTCATGTTCTAATATTATGGGAAAGAACCTGTTGATTTTGAGACAATCTCAAATAGAAACCATTGTTCTTTAAACAATTCTTTGCAAAAATTTTGGTGAGTTATTTGAGTGGCTATTAACATATTTCATAATAACATACTAATTATAATTTCCTTATTTTAGTTACTATATCATTAACAGCAGGGTACATTTTTCTGATACATGATATTGCTGCCCACACTTACGCCCAGTTGCATAGTCTTCATCACCTCTCCTGTCCCTTATAAAAAATTGTGGTCGGCAGACATTTTTCGGATATGCATGATTTTAACATTACGCTGTCATTGGAAGTAATGACTTCATTTATACACACCTTTCCCTTCATGATTTAAATGAATACACAGAGCTAATTGAAGGTATATACTTTTATAAGATACCAACGTTATGTATATTTGTAATACAATAACCAATAATTATAACAATAATTAATTGTATTAATTATATAAATCATAAAACAAATTATCGCAATGACATATAATATATAACGTCCGGTACATAATATTTACTTTGCCAGATTGCGAGGCGTCCTGACGGTAATGTACTTATTAATTTACATCTGTAATAGCTTTTAAACAATTATGTAATAGGTGAATTTTATCGTGGCATAAATAAAGTGTAATAAAAACATCTAAACTATACGCATTTCCTATACATTATTGTTTACTTTATATCCAGATAGGAGACTTTTCATTCGAAATTGTTGACCGTTTACAACTTGCAGGCCGAAAAAAATTCGTGGAAACACCCCTATATGAGGCCTTGACACCTAGATTGCGGCCTCATTGCCATGAAATTTCCCCAACCACCATATGCAAATAAAGATGGGGTGGTTGAGGAGAACTTTGGGCACCCGAAAGGCAAGATGGTGGTATGCACCAAACTACCGTGCCCAATTGTAATATTTTATAATTTTGGGTTTTGTCTAACTCGTCTGGCCTGAAATGTACACAAACATCATTTTTAAGCAAAGCTGGGGAGGTTGGGGAGAACTTTGGGCATCCGAAAAGCACGATGACGGTATGCAAGCACCAAACTACCGTCCCCAATTGTAGCATTTCACAATTCCGTGTTTTGCTTCACCCGCTGTGAACTATTTGTTGTAAAGGTGGCTGGAAAGCGTTTGCTCTGCGACCGGGTTGTACCGCAGCTTTCCACAATTCTGATAAAAAAAAAAACGATGACCCATAGATGCGCATCGCATAGCACAATCCTGGGCAGGAAACTGCAGTAAGAAAAATACATTAACAAATTGTTAATGCAAAGAAAAAACACGTTACAAATTTTGTATAAAAATTTCTTAAATGTCCGTTGGCTGGGGAAAATTACAGCGAACAGCTGTCAATCCCCTCATATGTTTCCAGCAATATCATACGTTTTCTCGCAACATCTCCCCTCCGTCACTCATGCCATCAAATTCGCACTCGCCGGAGACATTCACAGAGTGGGAATTCGTTATAAATTTCCAACAAGTGTCTTCTCTTCTCCATGCATACGCTCATAACGATGTAAACAAACACTTCTGCTATTCCGAAAGGAACTTAGCGACATATATATGAAAGGTTGCCATATCTATACGTTATAATTGCGTTGGGATTTAAAGGAACTATTCACAAAAAAAAAGAAACCAATTCCCATCTAAACCTCCTAAGATGATTCACGTGAACATGTTTTTTATTATATAATTAAACAGATACCATTTCCGTTTTAGCGTCACAAACGCTTCTTTGTGTTATCGGTAATACTTTCCTGATGGAATATAATTATTACATACTTTGCGCTGCTTATTTTTAGGAAAAAGCTCTCACCATAAAATACTTGTGAAAAAATGTTGATCAAGATATTAAGATAATTTATTAGAACCAAACTTAAGTGTGCGATGTGAGGAAACAATTGTGATGCAAAAAATCAAAAATATTGAAATAAGCAATTAGTACAAAGCTTTTTAGTACTGCCGAAATTTTCGGCTGTTTTTCGCTTGGGTGGGATGGACCTCTCTACGAAAACTTTATTTGGCAGTATTTCTTTTATTTCACTCGATAATAGATACGATACGATCATTAAACAGTTATAAAATTTAAACTTTCAAAATGAGGACTTTTTCTCCCAAGCTCCCTAAATAAATGTTCCTTGTGGCGAACGTTGAGTATGCGTCTCAAATGAAATTTTTATTTGATTTTTACCTCACTCCTACACGGAAAATATTTCCGTATTTTTTGGGTACTAAACTTGAATCTTCTCAAACAAAAAGTGCGCTTGACATAAATAACGCACATTTTTGGCGCCAACGAAATTGTTAATTTTGTGTTAGTTGTGCGATTCCTACAGTTCAACATATACAAACATATTTTATATATTTATTTACTAAAAAATAGTGACAGTTTGCTTAAGGTGACAGTTTGCTTACTGCCACTTGGCTATGGTTGCTAGCCTAAAATTATTCTTAAATTTCTAACAAATAAAGTGAAGTAAATTTCGCTGCGAAATAAATTTTGTACCGAAATGGACATACTGATTTAGATCGTAATAATTGGGGAGAGTTTTTGTATCTCTATGTAATTTGTGATATTTATACAGAATAATATAAAGTCTTAGAAGTTCATCCCAGGTAGCTACACAATCATTTGTTAAATCGGAGTTTTGAAATGAAAAATACACATAATATGCGCATAAATAATGACAGCAGTAATGATGAACCCTAATATTGTCCTAACTTCTTTTAAGCCCATTTTCCTTGTTTCTGAAAGATCACATTTTTTATCTTTTCACCAACAAACTCGCTACAGAAGGGAATAAAAATGGTATTTAAGGGTCCATAAACATTATAGGTATCTAAAAATTAGCACGATATCAATATTTGGGTATCCACGTTCGAATCCAAAAAATTTTTTAGGATTCCTTGAATCCATAAACATTGATCCCAATTTGATCTTGGTTTTCAGTGTTCGAGGATCATGTCTACCAAGGGCAGTTTAAGCGTAGCTCTTACCACGTTAAAACAAAAAAATAATTATGTACTCTCATTGGAATTGAAATTATGGTTTATTTTTAAAAACTTTGCGACCAGCAAAAGCGGCGCACATTTATTCAAGCATTTACTTCCTTTCCCTTTATTTGTTTAACTATCATATCGGATCTCATTTGAGTTGTACATAAATTTACAAATAATTTCTCAAAATTACTATTACAGTTATTTTCGCTTACTAGTTGTTTAAGAGAATACAATTCCAAGCGCAAAGCGCTTTCAAATTCTGCAGCTTTTTGTAAATCGGTCAGCATTTTCTCGTAAATTTCTATGTGTACAACATTGCATTGGAGGGCAACTAAATCATTTAAAACAACTTTTATGAATAGTGCACGTTTATCATCCGCGGGACAAAAGATTTTCCATTTGGTTATACTATAACCATGTTCATTATCTTCAGTTTCAACATTACGTAAAACTAAACAGCCAAACCATAAGGAGTTGCGTTGACTGTTGTAGAATATAGAATAATTCAATGTTTTCTCTGTGTATGTCGGCAACTTCTCAAAAATATATTTCTGCATTAAACAATTTTCAAAGGTGTCAACATCTTTACAACCTTCAAAAACTATTTTCAAGCAAATTTCCTCTGACGCAAAGACTGTTGCCAAGAAATCTTGTTGCAGCGATTCAGGATGAAAATTTAGCACATACTTCGAGTGATGTACGAATAAAATTTCGTAGAAGTCTATTATTTGCAAAAATAACTGCAGTGACGTAATTCTAACTTGCGAATCTTCCTCTTTATGCACATCATAGCTTAACAGTAGGGGGCATTGTTTCAAGTTAATAATTTGCGGTATTTTAAATTTCACCAAAAGGGTTGCGAAGGAATCTGGAAGTAATTGCTGTTTTGTATCAGCACACCAAACCTTTGCCTGTATATTCTCATCCACCGTTTGCAAAAATGTTTCAATAGAATCCAGCTGGTCGAATGCTTGTTTCAGTTGAAACAGGCGATAAACGACATTTATAGAGTTTTCTTGACAAGGCATTGGCTCTATTAATACTCGAATATTATGCAAAATCGTAAGATTTGGGGGTCCACATTGATTAACTAATGGTATACCAATGATTAAGTCATTTTGCGCCGTTAGACGTTTCCAAATGTCTCCGCAACGTGCCAATAAAGGTTTCTCATCTAGTTTAAAGCTTCGAAGGCCCGGTTGTCCATAATAGAGCTTATTTTGTAAACGTTCGAATGAATGGGCAGTTATCCCTTTATGAAGTTGTAATTCTGTCTTAGCACTACGTGCTCGATCCAACAGTTGTTTAAGCTCCTTATTCTTGTTGGTAAAACTTTCTAAATCCACTTGGTCGCATTCAACATCCTGAAAATCAGTTTTATACGTAGAGTCTTGAAAAATTATTTCTAATTCAGGACAATATTTCATAGGGCCGTGTGTAATTCTAAAGTTTTGCACATTTTCATATTCTGCTTTCACTTCAAACCCCCTGTAGTTTGGAAGACGATACAACACGAGGCATTTGTCCCAGCACTGAATAATTATGTAGATCTTCATAACGTTGAGCGAATGAAAGACATATTTACCAAAACAAATGTCCATCTGTGACAAACTCCTATTATTACCGGTTGTAGTAGTGGGAAAAGAATCTAAAGATCCGGCAACATTAGTATTTTCGCCCTCATCAGCTGACGTGATGCAGATGCCTTTCGATCCTTTATAGGTGTTTAGAGCGTTTTGCACTTTTTTCAAACAACTTTGCCCAAGATCTATGCTGGACAGCAACTGTTTTTGATGAAACTCGAAGAACTTCAAATTGCTTGTGAGTACCAGACATGTTTTCCTTTTATATATGTCAATAAAACAGTTACAAAACACCAAATACTGAACGACGAAATCGGGAACTTCGCGCCTCACGCTGGAATACATTGCTAGCATTGAAGTTGATAATAATGAATGGTAAATCGGTTTCGATTTTAGTCGAAAATCGATTTTTATCTTTTAAATACGATTTTTTTACGGTCGATGTTACACATCCAACTTAAAAAGGGATGAGACTAACTGATGGGACAGATTGAAGTTTATTTGAAGAAAATGGAAAATGAAATGCTTAATGTGGAAATTTAACCAAATTATCCACAGAGTTAAATCTTAAATCTTTTAAAGGCGAGAAATTGAGAAACTTTGCAAATGTTCAGCAAAATTCGATCAAATCCATACACGGGGTTATATCTACCAATCTAATATTTCAGCTTGTCATCTCCTTTAGACTTGCGGCAAACTTTAAGGGGATGACACACTAGCAGTTACAGCTTTCTTTTCTTTACAAATGTTTAGTGTAAATATTTAGCCATATTATCCACTAAATAGTTAAACGTATCCGACCAATCTGTTTATATTTTTTCTAAAAATTTGGAAGTTTCATAGAAGATTTAAAACGTATAATAAAAAATTTAAGATAAAATAATTGCTTATCCAAATTCACAAATATCATATTTTCTGTGAAATTCTTATATTTAATTTGTTATGTTGCTTTGTGTAATATATATCTTTTATTGCAGAATAGCAAACCAAAAACAAGTTTCAATATTAAAAATTTTTACATAAGTTTTACATAAGTCTGCACGAAGCATAGAGAAAAGGCGCGGCGGCGGCTTCTGGGTGACAATGTGTTAAATAAAAATAGAACAAGATATTTGTGTGGCAAGTTTATGTGTCAATTTTAACTAGGCTAAAGGCTAGCATGTTGATGGTTTTTCTATCAGGAATAGTATTTTGCACTCTATATTAAAGAAAGATATGTATATATTCAGAAATATTTTTGTGAGCTAACGATATACATATACCTTTGGATGTTCCACTCAAAAATCGTATTTTCCTTTAAAATATATGGCATTTGTATTTTTCCATATTCGTTCTACCTTCTTGCTTAAAATTAGTTTTTTAAGTGGATACATATTTTTTATTATGAGTATTTAACCAAATTATGTATAATGGTTTGGTCTGACAGATTTAATTTTACTTGTGGATATGGTGGTTTAATTTTCATTCTAACCTTCTATAGAAGTTGCCTCCAAAATTGTCAAAAGAAGAATAAATTTGTCGAGTTTTAGGTTTTTAGTTGAAAGTGGTAATTTCACAGGATGAGTTTTGTTGAGGTGTTGGTTTTTGCCAAAAAAAACTGTGATGTATTTGCCATGCAAACTTGAGTCATGAAAATCATTCTCAGTAATAACATTACGCAAATAGATGAGATAAAAATTCATAAAAATTATAAAAATGATGTTATATTTCCGCTTTATCGTATGTTTCCTTTTTGTTGTTTGTTCAATCAAAATACAAAATCTAATATTTTTGTAATGAAGACAGTTTTTGAGTTTGGCAAAACTCTTCCGTCAAGGCATAGCTTAAGATTTAAAATTTATTAACAGAAGGAATGAATAATAGTTATGTAAATAATTAATCATATAATAATGGAGGAATATTAAAACTGACAAAATTTAAATATTTTATATTTCTTATAAAAGTTATCTGCTGCTTTGCATAAAATAATCTAAAATATTTTAAAGTTTATTTTCGTTTTATTTAAAAAATTTACAGTTATAATACCATAGAAAAATCTCAGTCAATCCGAGTTTGAAGTATGTTTTTGGATTTTCTGTAAGAAAGGCTTAAATTATTGAAATTCAAAGCGCCCTTTCGGCCTTAAAGAGTTGACAATGTATTACTATTTTTCCTCATTTCCTTATAATTAGAAACTTTCATACGAAATTTCCAAACAATATAAATTTGAAGCTAAATTTCAATTGAAATATTATTTCAGGAAAATTATCGTTCCATGGAGATGAGATTTTTATACAAAATTTGGTTTTGATGTATATAAAAAATACCATTGGAAATGGCACGAAAAATTGTTTCCATCAGTTATTCAAAAATTGTAGTAGTAGGCGAAAAAAAGCCGATTCAAAAAAGGCTTTTTGGAAAGAAAGTCACTTATATAAACTGGAAAGAAAGTCACTTATATAAACTGGTTTAGATTTTTTTTACATCATTTCATTGCTTCTCTGAAATTTCTCTAAAATTCTCAGAAACTTAAAAAAATTAAATTTAAAGTCTAATTTAATTTAATGTGCATTTTACACTTGTTTAAATAAAATGTAACTCTCATCGTTTGATTAACAATATGTTGTTTAAATAATTTTTAACAATTCATGTTGTTCACATTTCACTTGCACCTTATTTTTTATTTTTATTTATTTTTTCATAAACCGAATCCAGAAAGAAAACTTGTTATGCATAACGAATGTTACAAAATCCACATAATCCTCAAAGAAATCAAATATTTCTGGATTTCAGCTTGTACAAATTTATGGGACACTGCAATTTTGTCCAGATTTTCTGCTGGAAACAGGAAAATCGATAAAATAAGGAAATTAAAATAAGACAAAAATTTTTCTCATTCCTATTTTTTTGTTGTTGGTAATAGATTGTTTAAAGTTATTTTTTATCGTAAACTATGTACATTTGAAGCATTTCTCCATTTTCTCTGAAAATTTATTTAAAATTTCAATATTATTGCAAAAAAAAATTAAAGCAGCTTGTTTTTTAAATGGTATTCCCACTTCAATTTTCAATTATGTAGTTTGGCCTTTATAGTATATAATTTTCATAGTTTTTGGTATATAATTTTCAAACAACAGGTGATCGTTTAATGTAGAAAAAACAGTAGTAACAGTTTTTTGATTTTTGATTATTCCATTCATATAGTTTGTTGATAAATTTTTCCCTCATTATAATTGCATACCTAATATTATATAAATACATTATAAATATCAGAGCTAGTACAAAGTGGTAAAATACATATATTTTAAACACATAATTTGAAAATAAAACCAAATAATTTATAATGTTATAAGAAATCATATAAATTGACTGATCAATAAATTCAACCGTCGACTTTCAAGAATTACTTCGAACCCGTCTTAAAGTTGGTTGCCGATGTTTTCTCCACGGAATATAGTATTATATTTTATATATCTGACATTATCGCTATTATCGCTTTTTATGTCGTAGAAAAAGTGTGTAAGTAGCTGTAGAATTACTAAATTGACAAAATTTGGTTCACCATGAGCGAGAAAATTTTCAATGTCGATGCAAAATTTTTAGGCTGGGAAAAACATTGGATAGCCAAGACCCAAAAAGTGGTGAAACCGTTTTACCGAAAGCGATAATTTTAACAAAACTGACTGAACAGTTATTCGATTTTGAGTTTCCGATGGACATTCGTATAAGCAATATTTTTTTTCGTTTTGGAAAAAAGATGAGCCAAATTAATCTCTATTATCCTTCTTATTTTCAATTTATTAACTTTACTTTTGCTTCTTTTAAAGCTAACATGAAGTTAGAAACACTTTCTTTAATGACATTTTCCAAACAATCGTAAATCATATATTAATTATTCTGGTTTAATTCGTTCATTGAAACTCTGTTTCATAACAAAAACCCTAAATCTATGTTTGGTAATTCTCCTTAAATCTTGTGTAATCCTCAATACAAATTTTGCACGTATGTATTTTTTATATTAATATTTTTTGTAATTTCCTAACTTTAAATTACACATAAAGATTTGCCTCTCAAATCATCATGAGAATTATTGCCATTGCAATAATAATATTCATGACTATGTATCAAAAAAGTCTAAATATGAAATTAAAGCAATTATATCTAAATTGAGAAGGTACCAAAAATTACTTGTCTATAAAACTGTTCGGTATTCTTTCTTTTATTACTGAAAATTTTCGACAACAGAGTTAAAATCGTCAGATTTAAAGATGCTATTTAAAGGCTGATATTCGCTTGAAAATTATACATTTTTTTCCACACAAAATGCATGCAAATTCTATAAATAATATTTCGTTTGAATAAAATATGGACATTTGCGGCTAATATAAGGTTGTTTGTAGTAAAATTAAACACATAAGTTTCTCCCAATGGAGATGAAGAGTACTAAAAATGGCAAAAAATGCTAAATTTAAAAAAAAAATAAAAAAAAAAACAAAAACAATAACATGTGTTTTTGCTACAAACAAACACACAAACGAAAACATGTAATTTTTGGATTAGGCGTGGATATTTTTAATAAAAGTCCATCCGTAAGGATGTGTAGAAAACAATTTTACTCATAATTCATTTCTGTTTGCAGAAAATAAAAAGGCTCTCGGAATATCTGCTATATTGATACGCAAACAAAATTTTTTATTGCGTATTCTTTTTATTCTTTCTTTATTCTTTCTTTTTATTATTTTTTCTAAATTTTCGAAAAACTTTGTCTCGAACAAAATTTTACCGCTAACGTTTTGCATTGCAATTGTCAAAATGTGTACTAGCCGCAGAGCTACTATAAGGTTTGATAGAAGTATGTAAAATTATGTCATGTATTAGTTGTATTGCATGGAAATGTGTGTGGTACCGTCTGAATTTTTTTTTTTTGTTATTTATGTTGAGAAGAAACAAAAATATGGCAAAAGCGTCTCCAAATACAAAGCAAACGCTAAAACATGGAAACAGTGGAAAAATATTTTGCATATTTAAGATATTTAATGCAAATTTTTGTCTGTCAAAATTTGAAACAGCAAAATGATATAATTAATTTTGCATAAACACATATACACAAAAATTTAACACTGAATAAAATATTTCATCTAAAGAACAGCCTTTGTTTAAAAAGGTAATTGGAAGAGGAATACTTACTCAAAATGTAAATTACTGTAGTTTTACTTATTTCGAAGTCTCTCAGTGTTTGAAAGCCATTGTGAATCGTTTGTATATTGAATACCATATTACGCACCCTGAATTTGCAAAGTTATTGGGAATGGTTATCCGAGATGCCACAGGTGCGAATTTTGAAAGTTTTGCATTAAATCATTTTTCAATTTTGGGAAACTTTGAACGGCTATGGCAACTCCTTAGTGTGTGTTTTGTTTTTCTTTTGTCGCTTTGTATTTTCATGGACGACGTTGCTCAAGAATTTCTTTTCAGCTTTTATTTTCGGCTTCATCGCGAGTGTGTAAGAGAATTTTCCGCGAGTGTAAGCAAAATAGGAGGAAAATAAATCATAATCGAAGCTAAATACTTTCAGAAGCAAAACGGTATCGTTTTAATAAATAATTTTGAAAATAAATCGTACAAAATTTTACTAGAGCTATTAATAAATAGAAGAAACGAAGATTACTTAAGGGTAAACCAACGACGAAGAAAAGAAAATCCATGGAAAAAAGTGTGATATACAGGGTGCGTTTGTGTGCATTTCTTCACACCCAATATTGTGACCAATAAATTGCTAATAAGTCAATAATTTACCAAGGAATTGCGATACAATTTTCGAGCAATTTGTCACGCGTTCTCCTGCACTACACAGATATAGGGAAAGAATACGGAACTTAGAATATCACGGAATATCAAAGTCAACAGCGGTCGGTGGTCGATAAGTTTGGGTTCAGAAACGTGCGTGAAGTGTTTACGATTTACATAGAACGACTGGACAACTAACAACAACAAATTAACCTGACTGCCAGTCTACCTTGCCTGCCGATTGCCTGCTTGCTTCATCCAACGGAACAAAC
Source organism: Philornis downsi (assembly GCA_019455685.1). Taxonomy (NCBI): domain Eukaryota; kingdom Metazoa; phylum Arthropoda; class Insecta; order Diptera; family Muscidae; genus Philornis; species Philornis downsi. Next base: position 1,881,905 of record JAHXMU010000099.1, on the reverse strand, counting down.
GAGCTGGTACACACGTAGTAGCACGCACAAAAATATCAAAATGGTAAGTTTGTTCGATTTGTACCCTTTCCGTTTTTGTCATTTTGATGTCACCAAAATAATTTGTAATTTGGATGATGTTGTTGTTGTTATTGTAATAGCAAGTGCTGGAAAGTGAAAGAACGTTGTGTTTTTGCTAATATTAGCGGGAATGAAGAAAGAGTGTGAGCTGCCCTGTGAGTAATGCCCCCGCATACAAACATAATTGAGTCAAATATAGGATTGAGCAATGGGAACATATAGTTTATTACTATGCTCCAGAATCAGGTCGCCAGGTGACTGTTGTAGGCTAAATCAATGTCTTTATCTGCTGAAGTGAAGTGGTTGGAATTAAGAGACATTCTAATCATTAGTAAAACTTATTTCATTTAATTTTTCGTTGTTAAGTCTGGAACATTAATTGCAGTAGTATTATATATATTGTATTAAAATACTTAATAATCAATTTAATATAGAATTATTCAACTTTTAAAAAGTATCAATATACAATCAAAAAAATAAGGAAATGAGTCAAACTCTGAGTTCATTATCTAATTAAGGATTTGAAATGCACCATCGAGAGTACTGTTTTTGAACAGGAAGTGAAGTGCCAATGTATATCAAAAAAAAAAAAAAAAAAAAAAAAAGGAATCTGGACCAAACGAATGGGGCAGTGAACATAATCGCCGATTATGTTAGAAACAAGTAGTATCCTCAGGAACCTTCGCCGATATTCTAATGTTATACACATTGGGAACAACATAATTGACGCGCAGAGTTAATGTCAAAGCCGAATCAAACGATTATTTCAGAGCAGAATTATCACTTTTGAAAACTGCACGAGTCAGATTTCTGCAAAGTGAATAAGAAATATAAATACGAGGACGGCCCCATAGCTAGACTACCTGACGTATAGATGTAGTCAGTAGTTTGAAAATGATTATTTTGGTGAAAAGTGGCAACCTTATAAAACATATGCTTTAACTTTAAAGGCGCCACGTTGTTTAGTATTTTTATTTGAACTATTAAAAATAAACGATCTCAGTGGATATGTAAACACGAAAACAATTGGCCACCGTTATGCAATTCATTATGCATTCATATTTCCATTAGAATGGTCTCAGTCTAAGCCGAGCTAGACTGTGCTCTTTGGACGTCTGCTCCTTCGTTTACGACTGTATAATACTGGGTAGCAGAGTTTAAACGGGGCTACACGAGCTAACAAGACGAACGCCGTAGTGGACGACCAATTGAGATGTCCACGATAAACAATGTTAGGAAAGTCCACAAAATGGTATTGAATGATCGTCGGCTTAAGGTACTTGAACCATCTAAAACGATAGGTATTTCAAATATTGTTATGCATTGTATTTTGACCGAAGATTTGATGATGAATAGCTGTACACAAGATGGGCTCAGCGCTTGCTTTCAATAGAGCAAAAACGGCGTCGTGAATAAAACCGCAATAAAGCCAAATTTTTGCGTCGATTTACAAACATGAATACCTGAGACAAAAGTACAGTCAAATCAGTGGACTAGAACGGGAGAATCGTGTCCAAAAAAGGCGAAGACGGGTACATCTGCAGGCAATGCCAATGTTATTAATTATCTTCAGAAAGGAAGAATCATCAACGAATTTTACAGGGTATAGAAGCTGTTGAATATCGCTGAAAAGTGTATCGAGCTAAAAGAAGACTATGTTAAAAAATAAAGAATATTGTTCACAGTTTTTTTGTATCTCATTTGTTAGGTCGGCTAGTTTTGGGGCTGCTCTCCCTGCTTAGTATCGAAGCTCGAATAATTCAATAGAAAAGGTTTGACGACGGAGGTGAAGGAATTTATAATACCACTCTGAATTCCATTACTTAAACAAATCCTTTTCAACCGTTGTCCGATTCGATAGAGCTGAAATGCGTGTTCAAATAACTGACATATAATTGCAATAGTATCGCAGTTGAAATGCGTGGAGAAAGTTTGACCAATAAAGTTGTAATACATTCAGCAAGTTATAGTCGATACCAGATTCGATCAGCTGTTTGCAATTAATGACGTATATGCTAGATTACCGAATCTATCCTATTTACGAATTCCAAGAAGGTAGTTATTGGAGGATAGAATCAATTGTTTCGCAATACTATTATAATTATCGCTTTCAGTTTCAAACCCTTAGAATTAAGAACATTATTTGAAAAGGTCCCATTCCATATTACTGAAAACGGATTGGGCACCTATGACATTATTGCTAGTGTTGAAGCTTGGCAGTGGAAAATGCTTATGATACTATAATAATCACATCCGAAAATAATTCATTTTTTTGGAGGGCGGTTAGAAAAACAAATTCCTTGTATCGTCACAATGGGACGTGGGAGAGCTTTTCATATTCAAATATCTTACTTTCAGTTAGTTTTTAGGTGATTTGGAACATGTGTCAGAAATTTTTACTATATTGGTGACGGCAACTCGAAGTTATTGTCATTACATCCAAGTGGCCGTTCTTTAAAGAAGCTAAAAAGGTAAAAAAACATGTTATTTTCCGTAGAACGATCTAAAAACACAAAATTCAACCTAAATCTGGTTAATTCCAAGTCGATAAATCTTAATCTTTCTTTTAACTTGGTATGGATTAGACCAAGAAAGCTGCAAAAGTTGTACCGCAAAAAATTTTGCTGGTTACTGCAATTCAGACAATTGTTTACTTATCCACTGTTTTCATTAAACATGAAACCGTTTAGAAATTTACTGGCAGACAATAAGTAGTAACATTATGGAGGATTGTGGAATGAAAAAAAAAACAGTTTGCGGAATTCTACAATGTCTTGTGCTTATTTTTAATTTTGTAGTTAAAAACATAAACCAGATTTCAAAAATCGGTAATTCGGTTTGAATTTTTTCGGCTCTCGAAAGAACCTTAACATTTTTTGTTTTGTTTAAACCCTTTTGATGTTTATTTTAATTTGTATATTACAAGTGATATCTAATGTAACAAAAGGTCAAATATATATATTTGAATAACCCAGTAAAACAGCCTAACCAATCGTACGATATTGCGTTCTAAATGGAAGTGACGTATTTGCGGGGGTGTTAACGTGTTTAAATTTTTTTGGTACTCAATAAAGCTGCAGCGGAATCAATACTACTCAGAATACAACGCGAATTCGTAATCATAGCATAGCAAATAATAGGTTTCAGTAAGAAATCAGTCATTCTCAAGGTACGATGAAGAAAACTTAAAATGTCAAAAATATTTTTGCATAATGATATAAAGCAGAGTAATTAAACGAATTTGAAAACGAGTAGTCTTTAAATAACTTTGAAGTCTTCCAGCATCTTTGTTACTTTCCTTAAAAATCGTCAGCAGATACATTTTAACTCTCACGCAAAGTGTTGATTGCTCTAAGATAAGAATGATAAAAGTGTGCTTCTAAAATAATCGAAGCTTTTGGTAGAAATACCAAACATGTGCGGCTACTGAAGACATTTTTGCAAAATGTCATTAATCCGAAGTCAAAAGCAGAACTACTATTGTAGTTAACATTTATATAAACTTAAAATTTTCCAATTTCAATTTATTAATCAAACGCAAATCAAAGAAAAACCATGATATTGTGGTGCATATGGAGATGTTTAGTGACTCCAAAAAAGTTTTGTTTCCTTTCCAAAACAGTCTCATTTATTTCGACATTATTTTTAAAAATATGATAATATTTCAAAGCAGGTAATCGTTCATCTTAGTGAATTTATCTATTTGAATGACATCTAATTTTTATTTTACATATACCCTGGACCAAATCCTTTTCGGCACGAAAGTTTCTTCGTGTTACTTGCAATGCAAATGGACGTAACTATAGTTTTTATTATTTTGTAGGAGACATGAAAACCCTTGTAAAATGACAAACAAATACTATTCAGATTCAGTGAGTTTATACGCGTTCCTACTTTTAGACCTATTAAACTTAAAGTTAAGGGCTAACGATTTTGCTAATGAAAAATTGTTTTAGGACATATTTATGACAAATTTTTTTGTCATCAAAGTGATATTTTGTAATATTTGAGGTCAGGTTATTTTAATATTTTGCTTTTTGTCTTGCACAAGTCTTTTTAAGAACATAAAACTAAAAGAACAAAAAAAAAAAAACAATTTTTGCGTCTTTGTTTGCCAAGAGTAAATCGTCAATTGATACAATATTCTTAAATATTGTTTTTTTTACAGATTTTCATTGGACTCTTTGGAATCAGCTTTTTTATTTTATTCTGTTAGAAATCTTTCACTTACTAAACTATGCTTGCGGAACTAGGATTATGTCCCTCATAACTTCAAATGCCAATTTTTAAGTCTGAACTTTACTTTATATATTATATTATGTATCTTCTTCTTCAGTATTGACAATTAACCAACACTGCACTAAAAACCAACATTCGATTGCATCTCTCGAATGGGTTATGAGTAAGCTTAAGCAATGAGCCTGCTTACCGCTCAATAATCCTAGAGCGGGGTCTACTACTTATGGACGACTCCGTGTAGGTCAGAGTGAGAAGCTTTTACTAGACTTTCGACTACTCGGCTATTCGAAGCTTTCGTTATAACCTGCATTATATTTTTATGCACAACGATAATGATTTTATTATTTATTTATTAATCCAACAACTTAAATCTAAAAAATAGATAATTATGTATAGGTTTTGAGTTTTATTCAAAGATATTGCAACAACTAAATCTTGTTATTACATAAAAGTGAATTAATTAAATGGAATTATAATCGATTTGGAAGGTAAAAAAGCTAAAAACCTTCATTTGAAAAACAAAAATAAATGGTAAAGCCAAACATTAAAAGAAAATTATTGTTCCTGGAGTGATTATCTGCGAAGATGACCACTTATAGACACAAATTTTCAGTTTGATAAATTTAAATCGTTAAATTATCTTATTACGGGAAAAGAAGAATAGAGAATCTTATTAAAATAGTTATCATTTAATCTCTTAAAATAATCCTTAAAAAGTTCGCATACAGTTTCCTCATGTAGCAGAGAAGTACGGTAACTCCAATATTTGTTGAAAATCATTTTTAAGCATTTGTTTTGAAGAATTTCCATTTTTCGTAAGCCGCTTTGTGCCGCGTTGTGCCATATAGGTGAATGCGAAAGACATTACAGGTTTTATAACAAACCTGTAAATAAGATTTTTATTTTTAAGGCTTAGACTTGAACGTCTGTTCAAAAATGGTCATAAGGCCCTTAGTGAACGCAGTGCCTTCCCGCAAGATAATTGAATATGTTTCTGGAAGGAGAGTTTTTTTATCTAAAATCAGCCCAAGATATTTAACATCATTTTGAGTTTCTATGGTGTTGCCTTCAAAGTATATTGCTCTCATCGGGGTTCTTTTCGAAGATTTGTTGAAAGGGAAAATTATGCTTTGGGTTTTGTGAACGTTGATCTTAATTTTCCATTTTTTAAAGTATTTGTTGCAGGCTGTAAGACTATTTTCCATTTTCTTTAAGAGGGCGTTTGTTAACTTGCCTGATGAAATTAGCGCCGTATCGTCTGCATAGTAAGCAATGTCAACTTCTTTTGGAGTTTTGAAATCCGAAGTGTAGATCGAGTACAAAATTGGTGATAAAATTGATCCTTGAGGTAGTCCTGCCGGAATACTTTTCAATACTTATCAACATTTATATTTTGTAAGTTATTTTTTATAAATAATTGAATTGAAATCGTAACTACTGCCATGAAGCGCTCAAAAATTGACCATTAATGAATTTAGTAATGTCTTATTAGGGCAGGAAAGTACATTAAATAAAGTACATCAAAAATGATGGGGCTTTGCATTAACTGCAATGAAAAAGTGCTGCATCTGGAATAACTCCATTTATTTTTGTTAGGGGGTAAGGAAAATTACTTCAAATTCACAAGTTAAGTTATGCTTTATGCAGTGTACTACACTACACTTGTTTAATGTGGTAAGTCTGTGATGGATGAATTTCCAGTTCAATTGTGGATGTAATCTAAAACCTTGTGCAAAAAGCAAGAGATTACTATGGCTGGCTAGTCTCTTCAACCTCGGACCAATGTTTGCGTTGCAGTATTATTCCAGGTATCCAGTTCGCAAAGGACCAATGTTTGCGTTGCAAAATGATGTAATCGGAAATAAAACAAAAATTATTTTAGTTTTATTTCCTTCATAAAGGCGTTACCTTTATTATACCAATATTACCTTTCTGCACAGAGGTTTATATCTGACGATACGTTTGCTGTCCAAATCAGTATAACAAGTGCTGACTATATGTTTGCTTAGGACCAAACCCGAATAGCAAGTCCTGACGGTACGCTTATGTCCAAATCAGTATAGCCAGTGAATTTTAATATATTTTTTAAACAAGAAGGAGCGAGGTGGCTTCTATCAGTGTTAGCCGTTACTCGTCAACAACTTATATATTGTAGTCTGAGTGAAAACTCAGACAATGTTCAAACCGATTCGAACGTTACGAAAGCGGGTGCCAAACCATTGAAAATGGTTTGGTCGTAAGGGGAAACCCAAACGTTTAGAACTAAACAACACTACTACACTAATCTAAATTAAAGTTAAAATATGGTATTATAGGCGCAAGTGTAATTTTAGTTCATTTGCAGCCTCTAACTAAGGATAGGTAAAAAATCCTGCTTTCAAAATCTCCGATTCGTGCAGACTATTCAAAGTCATTTGTTTGGTGGAAATCATCATTAAATGATTTTAAAGACATCAACATTGGGCAAGTTTAAATGAACAAGAATTACTAAAAAGCATTTCTATAAAATCCGACATTTTATATTGGAGATAAAAAGATGATTTTTGACAAATTCTCCATTTTATATGGCAAGCCTAAAAAAATATGGTGTATAACGTTTTAGTGGTTTCATACATACATTTAAAAAGATTAGATAAAAAACAATGTATTATTTCATTTTTCCATGGGGGTTTTAGACTGTCTGAATTATATTTCTTCAATCACATGCTATCACAAGTTATATTAACTGGTACAAAATATTGCGTCTTGCCAATAGAATTTTTATTTTATGCTGATTTTTCAGAAGGGACGCAGAAATTTTGATCATTTCCAATCCCAGAATCAGCAAGGGTTTACTCGAGTATTCCACAAGCGGTCGAGGTAGTGTGACGAATACAGATATTTTGTTCGTCTTTGGATGTTTTTACATAAATTTCGTCTTTAGATATCGAGAGTCTTAAGACACCTCATCCCTATGGATAAAGATATAAAAAGGTATCAACCATTGACAAAGACTAGCTAACGGTTTTTTGGATACCCAATTTTTGAATTTTTAGTAACATTAAATAATGCCGTTTGTAACGAATACAAATTTTAAGTCATAACATAAAAATAGATTACATTGTACGCCATACATACGTCTTAATTTAATTATGTTAAATTAATTATAATATAACGCTTAACTGAGTGCTAAGTTTAACCGTAAATATTACTACATTCATAACTAAAATTCGCTGGAAATCGCGATTTCATTTGCTCGCGAACTCAATCGGTACCAACACAAACATCCAAATGCTCTTGTTTAAGAAACAGCGTGAATCAATGACGCCAAGAAGAACGCCTTTATCGTAGAAACAAAGCAAAATGTTCATTATTTCATAGAGTCTCACTGACGCTTGAAATTCACACTCTCCTACTATGAAATGATAGAATTAGACAGAACACCTAAGTTAACTTGGCTTATATGCATATTTAGCGGTAAATCAACAGAGCTACCACTTTCCTCTTTTGTCCACTCAAGAGCTGTGCTTCCTCACTCGCATTTATGTGGGAGCTAAAGTCAAACTGGATTGAAATGACTTTGTTGGTTGGTGGATGAATCAGTTTAGAGTCGGCCTTTAATTTGAGTTGAGTGTTCACGTCAGTCACTTGGATCTAATTGAGGCAGCAATAATAATTGAAATAAGAAGAAAATTGCATTATTGTATTATAAGAGTTCGGATTTTTTTGATCGCGAAAGATTAAAGAGACGATCTGTTCAAAACACTTCCTAACGAAGCTTGTTTAGGGAGAGAGGGAAAGCACATCAGTAGGCACATAATATTATTTAGCATTTGAATGATAAGCTTTTATTATTCTATTTGTTTTTCAATTGATTCTATCACATTGTTTCTTATCAGAGTTCTCCAATTGTTACTCGAAGGGGAGCACAAAAAGCTAAAATACAAACGCGTGCAATGGTCAAATCATCAGTAGATAATCGCAAACCGAATGCAGCGCTCCTGGAGGCAAAGCGGAAAGCAAAACTATTGAAAATGCAGCAAACACCAGCACAGATAGAAGTTACCGTTAAGGATATATTTCAAAATGTAAGTCTCGTTGCAAACCGAATCCACTTAACAAGACTTAACATCTCTATCCACTTAACAAGATTTTTTGTTTTTTTAGGCTGTCAATGCAAAGTATATGACACAAGGACCCACGGGTTTGGTGTATGATGAATCAATGTCCCAACATCGTTGTCTGTGGGACAACAAACATCCAGAGTGCCCAGAACGTTTAATAAGAGTTCTAGATCGGTATGCTAATAGATTGTATGACAAAATACAGGTTATAAAGTTGAATGTCTTTTCATAAGTGTTAGATTTATTTTGCTATATTATATTGTACTTCCCCTCTTCTCTACTTTGTGCCAATAACTGTATTAAGTTGGTTAATCATTCCGTAGAGTGGCGTTATGTAAATTTCCTAGGCTTGTTATTCATATCTGTGTTTAATTACTGTAATGTATTATGAGTTTTAGGGGAATGTGTGATGGATAGTGGTAAAAAAGTTTTTGTGAATATTGTAATACGAATATAGCAAAAAATTAATGTTTAGTTTCAGAAAAGGTTAGTACAGAACTTCATGCAACCTTCAACGCTCCCTTACAGCTATTGCGTTTATTTCTATTGAATTTCCGTGACCTGCAAATGTAAAAATGGCATGGAAATGGAATGGAAAACTCGCTCCTTTACAACTTATTTTGACTCTTATCCTTCGGTAATCTAGTAGATAAGGCATACCAGGAAAATGCTTAACTTCGCACAAAATGCCAATTTTGTACTTTTTTGTTGTGTGTTGTGTGAAAATATTGATTGCAAGGAGTAAAACGTAAACGTGTAGCTATCGATCACATTTTCGTGCCATAATTTAAAAGTAAAGACGATGCGGCTATTTTTGGTTTCAAAACAGGAGTCCAATCTTACTCGTATGTATGCCTAAGGTATGTAGAAGTAGCAAGCTTTAAAACAAATTTTCACAATTGACTCAATGAGACTAACAGTTTAACGACGATTCTGAACGTCAGTTTGAGAAGTATTTACTAAATCTGTCGATTGCTTGACTACTCAAAATGTTCATTAGATACATCATGGTGACCGCCGCTGAATTAGTGGTATGTGGTCGTATCGCTGTTTTAACTCGCTGTCATGTGCCTTCTAGTCGACTGCTCTTGCTAGCACGCCACGACCGGCATAATTTAGGAATCCGGAAATGATTTAGATTGTTAGGATGTTAGAAGGCACAACTTCTAAACAAAACTAAAATAATTGTCAAAGCCACAAATAGCATACTCGTAAATATGGAAATTGCTGATGATATCAAGCAGTCTCACTGCAATAACAATCTGAATAGAATCTGGATATTTGCTAGTGAAGATAAAGCGACGTCGTAAATTCAAAACAAGTTGGAGTTATAGTCTCATAATTAGAAGAAAGATATCAAAAGAAATTAACTCTTAATGATTATAAATCTCAGTTTCATCAACTGCTGGTACTTAAATAATAGCTATAATAAAATAAACATATAATATACCTACAAAAAAAAAAAAAAAAAACCACCACCGTACTAAGATTGCAAATTTAAAATACAAATAAATATATACAACAAATCACTATGATTAATTGTCTGAACAATTCAAGAGAAGAATAGACTATATTAGATTAGACATTGTATGAATAGGACCAACTGCAGCGAAATTAAATCTATAGAAATCAATATGCAAAGTACGGTGAAGTGTTGGTTAGAAAAGGAATTTTAATAAGAAGAAATAATAAATGAAGATAAATAAAAGAATTGAGCAAAACCGTAGCATTCACCTAAAAACGAATACAGAATTTTTGAAACAGTTTTCTACTACTTCTCTACCTACTTACATACTACCTATTCGAGAACAAAGCCTTGATTCCAACGCAAACCCTTCAAAGAGAAAAACAAGAACTGTTTTTTGGACAGCTTCCATAGTATCAATATAAACCTGATAATGTGGATCCTACACCACAAAGCCATACTCTAATATAAATCTAACCTGTGTATCGTCGCATAAAAACCAGAGTACTGTTTAGCCCAACGCTTTATAAAAAATAGCGCGCCATATGCATTGGTGATCATATTTGTAATGTGTAATTTAATTTAATTAGTTAACAAAAGAATTAACTAATTAAAATCAGTATTTGGCCAAGTAAAATTTGAGAGAAACGGTGCGGACTTAAAAATATCATGTGTTATTCTGCAATGTGGTGGATTCAATTGAAGAATCATGTCTTAACATCATCGGCATATATAAGTATCCGAGAATTAATAATAGTAATTGGCAAGTCATTTATGAATAACAAGAATAAAATAGGAAAGGATACTACCTGCCTTCTATTGTCAAGACACCGTGATATCAAACTAAATCCCATCATGTAAAGTCTATTTACCTAATCAGATTATAAAGATCAAATCCCCTAATAGCAGTTGGAGAAAATTCAACTAATACGTAATAGTAGATAAATCTTTTCGAAACCTATGTTAACACGGAGCCACGTGGAAGAAATGTGGTGAGATATAATATCCGCCACCAATTTCTCCAAAAATTTTGGAACTGCGCTTAATTTGGCAACTCCACGTATAATTTAACACATTCGAAACACTTTCCAATTTGTGAAGAAAGCTTTATATATATTAAACATTCCGCATGATGGGAAAGTAAGCAAATTTTAGTGATGCATATATAAGTTATTGGTGAAACAAGCTTTTCTCAGCATAGTTTCCAAATTATATTTGGGACACCATCACCCCAGAGATAGATCGCAGTCCGCTCATATTCTCCAACAGCTTGGTAGAGTTATTCGTGAGATAGTGAGATAGCAGAAATTTATAAATTTCAACGTAAATAAATAAATTAAATTAAATTATTCCATTTTGTTAACTCAGATTTTTTCTTTTCATCTGTTCTCATAACACATTTCGAAAACTTTCAGTTGCCGTGAATTAAACTTAGTTGGACGTTGCAAAATTTTACCGTCGAGGCGTGCTACCAAAGATGAAATTATGCTTTTACACAGTGATGAACACTACAAATTATTGGAAAAGACATCAGGAGTTCATGATGATGAAAAAATGGAAGATTTAAGTTCCAAGTTTGACTCGGTTTACATACATCCCGTAAGTAAACACAAAGATTTTCAACGATTTATATAGATTTAGTTCTTGAAATTCTACTTTAGGAATAACTCCGTACTTGGAGTTAATTTCGGCGAATTAAATACTATTGCGGACAATGAATTTAAATACATATTTTGTAGGAATAAGCTGTACATATTCATGTTATATATCTACTGTGTATTCCATTTCTTTAGACGACATTTGACTTATCACTTTTATCGGCGGGTTCAACAATAGATTTAGTGGAAAACATAGTCACTGGCACGGTGCAAAATGGTATGGCAATTATACGGCCACCGGGACATCATGCCATGAAAGCGGAATTTAATGGGTAAGCAACTTTTCTTTTTTTTTTGTTTTCAAACAGGAATTAAACCTCATTTTTGTTCTCTTTAAACAGTTACTGTTTTTTTAACAATGTGGCGATAGCTACACAATATGCATTGGATATACTGAAGGTGAATAAAATCATGATTATAGATTGGGATGTGCATCACGGCCAGGGCACACAAAGATTTTTTTATCATGATCCCAGGTGAGTTGTTTGCTATTCTCGGATTGATGTAAAAGAAGATACTAGACCATGATATGTTTGCAGAGTTGTATATTTTTCTATTCACCGCTTTGAACACGGTACATTTTGGCCCAACCTTAAAGAATCTGATTTTGACGCCATTGGTTATGGACCCGGGCTAGGTTATAATTTTAATTTACCCTTAAACAAAACGGGAATGGGAAATGGCGACTATTTGGCAATATTTCAGCAAATTTTGATACCCGTCGCATGTGAATTTCAGCCAGAACTGATAATAGTCTCGGCGGGTTACGATGCTGCATTGGGGTGCCCTGAGGGTGAAATGGAAGTAACTCCTGCATTTTATACACATCTAATAAATCCACTAATTAAATTAGCCAATTCTCGGTTGGCTGTTGTGTTAGAGGGTGGATATTGTTTGGACTCGTTAGCGGAAGGTGCTGCTTTAACTCTAAGGGCACTACTGGGTGAGCCTTGTCCAACACTGGTGGAGAAGTTGGAACCACCTTGTGCTTCCATACAGGAATCAATATTCAATTGCATTTATGCTCATCGACCTTATTGGAAATGTTTGCAGGCTCAAGACACCTACACAATGGAGGACATCAATAATGTTAATCCTCTAGTAAATCTACATAAAGTAAGTCGAATATTTGTCGGAGGTCCACCACTGCCAGAACGTTTTCCAACTCGCGGAACAGGGCCTAATATACCCATGGATGTTATTGAGCGCAATACTATGCGTTTAGAGAGGCTTAAAACAGGTAAGTAATATGAACGCCACGTTTTACTGCATTAATTTGGGGGAAAACTTAAACAAATAAACTGTGTGCATTTGGGAGAATTTTTTTACCGCCTCTTTTTCGATAAGAAAACTTGTTTGCAATAGAAAAATAACCAATAGTCCCATTTCAATAACCCTATTGGCTCTTGTCTGCCAAGACTTAAATGTCGCCTAATTACAAATACTGATCGTACAACAGTTTAATTCTTATTGTCTTTCATTCCAGAAACTAAACTTTTTTCGCCCAAAGTTCGAGTCTGTTATGTATACGATGAGTTAATGTTACAGCATTCAAACACCTATGAGGATGGACATCCCGAGCAACCAGAACGTATACGTAAAATCTATGAAATGCACCAAGAGTACAAATTGCTGGATCGTATGCAAAAGTTACCGTCCCGCTTGGCTACAACAAATGAAATTTGTTTGGCCCACACAAGAGCTCATTTGAATTCCATACGGCGCATCGGCGAAAAGGACGAACTGCAAAATATGGGCGCCAAATTCAATTCTGTCTATTTCCATCCAAAAACATTTGAATGTGCCACCCTGGCGGCCGGTTCAGTGCTGCAAGTAGTCGATAGGGTCGTGAAAGGGGAGGCTCGTAGTGGCGTTTGTATCGTGAGACCACCTGGCCATCATGCGGAATCCGATGTACCGCACGGCTTTTGTATATTCAATAATGTGGCGATTGCCGCTCATTACGCCATTAACGATCATGGCCTGAAGCGTGTCCTAATCGTTGATTGGGATGTGCATCATGGTAATGGAACGCAACACATATTTGAATCCAATCCTCATGTGTTGTATATAAGCGTTCATCGCTATGACAACGGTACATTCTTCCCAAAGAGTAAGGATGGAGACTATGATGTCGTTGGCAAGGGGCCTGGAGTTGGGTTTAACATTAACATTCCATGGAACAAGGTTTGTATTGGTAGAGAACGGCGGAATGGTAGACCGTTCGAACTGAATTGAATTCAAACTTTTATCGTGAAATAGAATTGTGTTTTATAGAAGTTTAAGGATATCATGCTAAGTTTGTATTGGATTCTGTTCGATTATTTGATTTGATTTCTCGTGACTTATTTTACGTAACGTGTTTTTATGTTATATTAATTTGCAGAAGGGCATGGGCGATTTCGAATATATCATGGCTTTTCAACATATAATTATGCCTATCGCCTACGAATTTGATCCCCAATTGGTTTTGATATCCGCTGGATTTGACGCCGCCATCGGTGATCCTCTTGGTGGCTGCAAAGTTACGCCCGAAGCTTATGGCCTATTCACTCATTGGTTGTCCGCCTTGGCAAATGGTCGCGTTATTGTTTGCCTGGAGGGCGGTTACAATGTCAATTCCATATCGTATGCGATGACAATGTGTACAAAATCTCTGTTGGGAGATCCCATACCTTCGGTACAATTGAATGGAAGCGTCGTACGTCCACCGACAGTGGCGTATTTGAGCTGCATGGAAACATTACAGAACTGCATTAGTGTCCAACAACGCTACTGGAAAAGCCTGGCCTTCGGAAAGAGACTCCCTCAAGTGTCGGGCGAAAATAACAATGAGGATTTTCTTTCTGCTACTTTACAAAATTTAGATATTACAAGGGATGATGTCCAAGGAGCAGCTGGGGGTTCTGAAGATTCCGGACAGAATGTATCCTTGGAGGCAAGTGGCAGTAAACCGAAGGTAAAAGTAAAAACCCTAACAGAATTTCTCACAGAGCACATGCAGGTAATTAATTGTTGTACATAAGACATGTCTAACGTCGTCTTTGCAATCTGGAATTTTAACGATATTAACCGACTCCATTTAATTTAAATCTTTCATGTCTGTTCCCTTCACTTCTCCATACACCCCTACAACAATGCACGTTATAAATATTTAACCGGGGGTTTATAATGAAACAACTCATCGATAGGCATTTGAGAATAGTGAAATGTTTGCTGTTGTACCATTAAAGAGTTGTCCACATTTGTCCCAGTTGCGTCCAGAGGATGCGCCAAAATGTAAGCAAGATAAAATTGTAATGTATAAACATATATTGAGTTTTTCCTTTTGGTATTTGTTTTCGTTTCCATTGTTGTATTATAATTTTTATATGTGGTTTTACGGCCTTTTGCCTGACTAATATACAATGTCCTCGCATTGTGTGAATATTTATAAAGCTTCATTTCTATTTTAAACTGCGTAGTAGAAGATTAATGCTTTTTAAAAGTTCGCTTACTTTTGCATTCTAAGTAGCACATTGCGGGTATCATCGTTTGTATATGGACAGGCACAGGAAAGGTATATGCGTGTTAAAGGGCTGGCAAAAGGAAAAATGTTGATGGAGTTTTTTGCTTTTTCATATCAAAACATAAAAAATGTTTTTCGACTTTAGACGTTTTAACTGGTACTTTATTTAATATTTAACATAACTGGCTACGGAAACAAGAATATTACGTTACAAAACCTGATAACACACAATAAATATATAAACTGGCATTTCTGTAAATGTTTAATGAAAAGACAAATGGTGTATGGACAAGTTTACAAGATTTGAGAGGCTTTTTTTTTTTTTTAAACTTGTCGATTGCTCAACAACTCGAAGTGTTCGTATAAACACCGAAACAAAAAATTCATATTTTCAAAGAAAAAAAGCTGGTAAGGAAATTGTAAAAGAAATATAATTACTGACATAAAGGAATACAAATGATTTCAGCATTGATTCGTCACAGAAGGAAGTCCCTTAAATGATTCCATAACAACTAATAAATATCTTGGGTGTCGTCAAAAACATCTTCTTATGAAACTATAACTTTGTTAAAGTTAAACATTTTTTTGGGCAATAATTAATGTAGTTGATTAAATCGAGAAAACTGAGAACACAGTACCGTGTAGCATATTGCATGGTGTTAATTCCAATCTGTATAAGTAATGCTAAAACGATTATATTCTATTTTAACCATGGCCTATATCATTAAAACTTGTTTATGAATAATGTCTGAAATTGTAGTGGATGTGCATCGCCATTTGGAGATGTATTGTATATAATTCATGTTCATATTGTGGAAATCTAAATAAAATAATATTTGTGTTGCGTCAGGTGATTGCGTATTGAAGTATTATCTAGGCGCATTCTGCATTTTTTACATTTTCTTCTTTGGCCGAAAACTTGATCTTCTAGGAATTTCTGCAAAATCCATATTTACACATTTCCTCGTTCATAGAATTATTCAACAGACTCATCATGTTATAGATGTTTTTTGTTTCTCTGGAGACAAAAAGTTCTTGTTTGATATTTCCAAATTTAAAATTTTTCTTCTATGGTGTGGAAGGCCTCTACGAATTTTTATTAAACTTCTTCATTGGCATTAGGGAGATTTACTATATCAAAACTCTATCAGTCTTTTTTCCGTCAGCTTAAACTTTTTTAAACTTTTCGGACCCTAAACCCGCCATTAGCACTATTTATAACAGAAGTTTTCGTAATGATTAATTTCAACGTCAATCAAAATTACTGCTGAAACTAAATTAAAAGATATGTTTACTTGATATTGCTGCAAATAAAACGTACATCTTCACTAAGTATTAAATATGCAACAATTCTAAGCATTTTGATTTATCGAAACATATTTTCCACATCACATTCATACCTTCTGGCAATGTTAAAAAAAATGACTACGTAATATTTTTTTGAACTCGCATTCTGTTGTGCGGCTTTTGAGATAGCAAATTTGTCGATAAAGGGCACATTTCTGGAAAGAAGACTCATGAATTTTGAAGTCACTGAAGTCTTCTGAGAAATATCTTTAAAAAAGTTCACTGATGTCTTCTATTGACTTTGCATTAGCATCAGTGTATTATTTTGTGCTTTATTGACCAATTCACGGGATTTTATGACAGAATGTTTATTGGAATTAAACGATATTAAATGAAAATTGAATTCTCAGCAAAGCTATTCGAAAAACCTTCTACATAGAAAAACTATATAGCCGTGATAGAGAGAACCGACCCATAGCTATATTCGATTTCGATTGTGTATAAAATTATTTTAAATCTAACAACATCTAACATCATTGGTGGGGGACGTCATATTAGCCCATTTAAATGCATGCTTTTGTCTGTGAAACATGTCATTTATGTACAATTTAATCATGTTCATTATATAGGTACTATTATTTACTTTTTAATTCTTTATAGTCACTTCACGGGGTATTCTGACATCATTTTGAACAAGTGCATATACATTTTAATTTAGTCACATTACGATGAAGTATTTCAAATATTTTCCTTTTCAACGCTAATTTTTTGCATTTTTTTTTCGTTGCACTTTTTATTCAACTTGCATTTCAGAACATCTCCCTGATTGTACATTGTTTATTTATGTACTTGTGCTCTGCCATTATTTTACTATAAGTATAAGGACATTGTGTAACTGAGAATTAGTTTTGGAGTTTCACGTTATTGGAATGAATGAAGTTAATCAATGAGTCTGCTAATGTTATATGTTCCTTTACGGGTTTTTCTTATTTATATATATTTATTAATTTTTTTTTTGCTTTGGTAGACTACATTTCAAAAATGTTCTTTTTCCCCTTTTCAAACCAGCAATAAATACCAACTTACCATGCAATGAATGTTCCGCTGCGACTGAAAATTGGATGTGCCTCAGCTGCCACAAGGTTTTGTGTGGTCGTTATGTAATGGAACATATGCTATTTCATAATTTAGAAACATCTCATCCATTGGCATTGAGTTTTAGTGATTTATCTGTTTGGTGTTATCCCTGCGAATCGTATATAGATAATAGACAATTACATGTTTATAAAAATTTAGCACACCGTCATAAATTTGGAGAGGATATGAAATGGTCATATGACGATAATGATGATCAGCATCCGCATAGTCAGAATACTGATACGGACAGTGGTGATGAAGATGAAAGCAGCAGTTGCAGTCGAGCCTTTAGATCGCAACCAAACACATATTACCTAGAATTAAATACGGATACGAGTAACTGACCCTTGTTTTCTGTACTGCTGGACGCAGTACAGCATCAGTTGTGTTTGCTGTTTCCGTCTCTGCGGCCTGTTTTTCAATTTATTCTCCAATATATATGGCCTTTGGTGCAACGATTATGTGTAAATATTTTACATTATTTTATGACCAATTGATAACATTGATCGTAAAACAAAGTTTCCGGATCATATCGTTCTTTTTTTTGGTTTACGTAGCTTACACATATAGATTTGTCGCAAATACTTGGTCAGCTAAACTTGACAAATGATTAAATTGAATTAATTGTTAAATTATGATTTTATTTAAATAAGATTTATTTTTGGCTCCCTCTTATAACATCTTGACAAAAATCTACTACATTGCACGTTAAGTTAGGCTAAGGACTAGTGGTAACCATCATTTTGATTGCAGGTATCTTCACTCGGTGACCACATGGTCCTCTGTGATCGACCTAAGAAACAAACAATGTAATTGTATTATTGTTCCTTTCCTTTTGGGCTTTTCACTATTTATAGTGGTGGGAGGAAGTCAGAACTTTGTACTCCTTCCTCAGACGTCACACAATAATTTCAGATTCTAAGCGAACTACATATTTTATTTAATGCTTTATGATCTTTATTATTTAAAAAGTTAGAATACTAATAAAATGAATATAATAATTCCAATTGTAGTTTAGAACGAATGTAAATTAATATCATGAAATTAGCGTTACGCATTTTTACACCATCCACATTGATTGACTTTGTTTGTCGACAGTGTGTAACGCATATATACGTTTATTATATATAACATATATTTGTAAGTTTAAGTATAAACATAAAAACAGTAAAATCTTATAGTTGTAAGAATAGTTTTGTTATCACAGAGCAAGAAAATCAGAAGTAACAAACAAACTATAGACAAATAAAATAAACTATTGTAATTATTGAAAAGTTGGAAGTTTTTGATTTATTTGAAGAACATTTTGCGAATCCAAAAATAAAAATCCTCCTGTTTTTGATAGGGGGATATATAGTTGGTATAAAAGGTCGATCTTATACGGCTTTTTCAAATATATGAAAAATGGAAGGAAATCTCCTTTTCGACTTTTTCAAATATGGTGTTTTAACGTTGTATTTTGGATTAAACTTTTTGTTTTATTTAGTGGATCAGCTTTTTAAATCGAAATAGAATTTGAAAAACTCAACCCCTTAACTACACCCGTTCCGATGCTTCCCAAACAAATGATCAACTTAAACCATATGTTCTTAAATTCACATTTTTCTTTCATTTCCACTAATTTCAGTCAAATTTGACAAATATAAGCGTTACATAAATTTAGTGCTAATAGTTAAAATAGACTCCATTGCTTTAACCTTCCTCTGAAATTTTTAATTTCTCTATGATAGTTGAATACTGCTTTCTAGTACTTCCCTTATAAATTGACCAGTTTAGCAAAAATTTACATAATTCCAAAGTGCAAGTTTCAATAAGTTACCGGTATCGTTTGCCTTATTTTACTTAATTATGTAATTGCGTTAATTATGTAAATTATAATAGTGCATAGTGTAATATTTAAACAAATTGCAACATTTGCTTGCTTTGTAAATTTGAATTTGAAATGTTAGTAGAAATGGTATCAATTTTTAAAAATTAATGCCTTGCAACTGTAGACGTTATTGACACCGTTTTTATACGGTGTTATGTTTTGCAAAGAGCTACTTTTAATAGACCTGTCAACAAAAAAACATTTTAAAGCCGAAAGCAAGCATCATTTTTTTTGTGACTCAACTTTTTCACAACACAAAAGTTGATTTCGATACCTCTTTTCTTTTATACAAAAGGCAGATTAGTCGATTAGTTGGAATTCTGTTTAAAGATCTCTATTATGATAATCCTAATATAAATGTTTAGCGCTACATACGTTTAATCTATTAGGATTTTGCCAACGTTAATCACGAATCGCGAGGAACAGAAAAGTGAAGTGGCATCTATTATTCCTTTAGTGGGAAATATATGAATTAAATGAAATCAATGAATTTCGTCATCTAGTACCGTCTTAAATGCTGGTTACACATTAAAATTTGCTATGCAATATACCTACATTTATTACCAAAGTAGACAAATCAAGCATTTTGCTTTGTTATGTATAGTTTAATCGATTTAGCGGTGGCGGGAAACAAGTACGTATAGTTTCTTTTGTCGGGAATTCCCTCCCTGACATTTCCCGGAAATGACTTAGTCAGCAATTTGAGATCAGTATTTTAGTAACTCAGCAATACTATCTGACTTAGATTTCGATTTAAATACGCCGCAAGTAAAAAATAATCCCAAATTTTTGGAGGTTTTTCAAAATCCTGATAATTATAAGGAAGTTTTGGCCTCGTACTGTTTTGCATATCGGACTGTCGAATGCAGATTTGTAGTCTACGAAAAGGAGATATGTGCCGATCTGTGTTTCTTAGATCTTCTTCGGAATTCGACGAAGTTTTAGTATTTGGTCGGTCATGGGCTTACCAAGTTTAACGCGACACTGATCCAATTAGATCGGATAGAATACGATTTATTATTCACATGCCACACTCGACGGAACTTTATAAGCTTTATAATGGATTTAGATACCATTCATCATTGAATCGTTTTTAGGAGCTGATATAAACTGATTATTAGTCCATTGGTATCGACCTCGTCGGTAAATGGTGTTGCCGGTGTTGCCATTTGTAACAGCTTATAGAAATGGTCTCCCATAATTGCAGCAATCTCTACGTGTTTATGATCAGATTTCCCATCATCGTTTTATCCGCTTAAAAAGTCGAAGTGGCCCTCTTTTTTCTCTTCTTAGCACGCGTTACGATTGACTGCAGCGTTGCCCTGTATGAATAGTCGGCACCTCGGGTTTGGCAAATTTTTATTATGCTGCCAGATCCTAGTTTCTGATCCGATTAAAACAATTGGATAGTCTATTGAAAAAACCTGCGAAAAACATCCTTATAGCTTGAGAGATACACGATGTAGAAATTTTTTTTGTTTGCGTAGCAATTAAAAATAGGAAATAAAACAAAAGTGAACTAATTTCTTTCCTTTCAAGCAAAGGTGTAACTTTTATTTAGAATAATGCTACTTTTTCTTTACGCAAGGAAGGAGGCTTGATCCAGCTGGGACGAAGTCCATTTTCAGAGCGAAAATTTAAATGTTTAGCAATCAAAATGGAGCAAGGTGGCCTCTATTTTCAATAGCCGTTACTCGTTAGAATCCGTTCATATTATTTGAGTGGAACGTAACCAAATATTGAACAGATTTTAACGTAACATTGATGATTGCCAACCCATTATAAATGGGTTCCCAAAAACGGGAATTTCAACGTTTAGGATTAAACATTGCAATTAAGACTAATACCTAGATATAGTGTACAACTTAGACATAAATAATATAGCCACCTGTAGGGAAAATAAATACTGTTTGGTATAATCAGTCTTTTCGTGAGCTTTATTTATAGTTTTACGACCCCACGTATGCACCAGCTATCACCCATCCGAACAGAGTACACATCAACCACCTGCCGGGGCCGAAAAAAAATCTGGATCGGCTAACAGGAAAGCTTCGTACGTCTCCCTCAGTTTTTCTGGTGCAGATTGTGATGGGACAAGTAATGAGCCCATATCTGCTAATTTCGCGGTGATGGTCCGTTGATGCGATGTATTTAGTGACGATGCCACATTCAGAAGACAAAACCGCCCACCATTGACTAGTTATTGATTGATTGGCAGATTGAGTCGACGGACAAGAAAACCACGCGCTATTGTATACTCGTCACAGGAATCTAGCATAGCCCGAACCGGCATACATCCCTTGGCCGATTGAACTTGTACGACCGCCGTTGGCTTAAGTCGTATAATATTGCGTGTGGTAAGCAATGGAGCTGGTGGTACGATCTGTTGCTTAAATTGTCGCTTTTCCCGTTCGTCTTGTGACGGTTTCTAGGCGCGCTGGCAGTGGCCCTATCGGACCGACACGTGTGGGAATGTCTCAAAGAATGAGAGGGGAGAGTATTCTCCAATTAACGATTTGAAGCCCATGAAAGGCATTGACGTCGGGAATCCCGTGAAGGCCGACTGCTGGTAGTACAGGACGGTGTAGCGTGTACAAGGGTGTGGTGTTTTCATTTACATGTTCTGCATCTGTGATGGCTTTGGTACTCTGGGTACAAGTGGGTACGACCCAAATAGTTTGAGCAACACCGGTACTTCACGACAAGTCGTAACCTCTTTTCCACCTGCATACGCTGAAATTTTTCACATATCCGCAAATAATGAAACCCCCGGGGGCGCTGGAACAGCACTGTCTCGGTGTATGTTGGAACAGCGCTGGTTGGCAGGGGAGTTCGGATTCTGCGAATAGTAGCTGTTCCATTGTTGTAGGGGAAAATACGTGATATAAATTTGGAAAGACCAATTTTTTAATAAGTCGCCTTACAACACCCTGTTCGGTTCGAACGTCCGCGTTTTTTCTATAATTTTCTTCGCGATATTTATCACAAGTAGATAATATGCGATTTTGGGACTCGTCTTTTTCTGAAATGATAAAGGTCGTAGTGAACACATTTATCGAAGAAAGAGGACCCATAATGATCCATCCGCAAACTCTGTTCTGGGCTATCAAGGAACCCATGATATTAGGTCACATTCCCTCTGAAAGAAGTTCTGGATAAAGGTTTGCTCCCGGAAGTAGTTCAACTGCCCAACTATTAAACCACTTAGGTCTGCCAAACGAAGATTTGGGGTACAAGACGCCATATCGGAAGGTATCATGAATAATGGGAGATTTTCCGAAATGTTTGACTGCACTAAAGCCGCTGTCTCCATCAAGACAACAGACAACAAATTTTATGAGATCTGGCTGTCAGAGAAGAGTTTACACCCGAATCTGCTGCATTTGTCCATATGGTCGAAAGCCGAAGATGGTTTTGTAAATTTTCCGTAATGAATGAAACTTCAGAAGCCATTTACCACTGCAGTGGCCAATAAAACATTTCTGTTCTGCACGGTATAAAACGCTTGTCTGGTAAAATTCGGCGTAGACGACGGTTGTTCGGTTAAGGTGGGAGTTACAAGGCTATTCAATGTTGTAGGCTGATCCGTTCGTATATATGAACTGAGTGCTGGACCCTAAGCATACCTCCCGAAGGGGGGTTTCCACAGGTCCCCTGTGTAGTAAGGAGTGGTGCCTCATACCACAATTAGTACAATTGTATTTGCTCGGGCGATCTTTCACAGCATGCTCACAAGCAAGGCAGTTTACGCAACATTTATGTCGCCTCATCATTGCATATCTATCATTGACGGATATTCCGCAGAGTTAGGGATATGTACGAAGGGGGTGATTCTGTATTCGACAGCACACATATTTTCTTCCGATAAGATCAAGTTTACGGAGAATTCAGAATATCAAAAAGTATCCTCAATTGGTTGTTAACTAGAATACGCGTATTGTCATATTCATTCTTTAAGCCGTTGTAGTTTTGGAAATCAAGTGGCATTGTCTTTCCACGTCACTTAAACGGTCATTCTTTGCATACATCGCCGTGAAAAGGTCTTTAAATGTCGGCCAAGAAATCGCACTCAAAAATATCGATATCACCAGGAGTTAGACTTACATTATGGACATAATCTTGATCCCTCTGTGAAGAATTACCGCTGGGCGATCTGATTAATTATACCTATCCTCGATCAGATGCAGCACGAGGCGCTGTGTCTCCGCTAGGCGAAGAAATCTGGGATATCCGATCTTGATCGTCCGCGGTTGTAGTCATAACCTCGCTCGAAGCTAATTTTGGGGCAGTCAACATCTGCAACTGCTTTCGCCCTAATGTGAGCGGGACAATCGTTGTACTTCTGTATGACATGATTCTATTGTAATTCAGCAGACAAGATTAAAGGCCGTATGCGATTCTGGCCTAGTCATAAGGAACTTAGCTTCAAACTTATTAAGGCATCGGATGCCTAAATAAAGAATTCAAGTGGTGTATTAGACATAACTAAATCAGTGTAATTACCAAATACTGGAAGATTTGCAAACGAATATGAATTCTAGGCCGAAAGGCTGATAACAGAGTACAAGAAGTGATTGGCAGAGTGCAAAATGATTGAAAACTAATCAAAATTTTTGAAACTTTTTCTCCACGCAGTTCGAAGAACGTAGGGTAGAGCGCATGAAGTGCTAATGTAGAATTTTTAAAACATTCGCAAAATTATTTTTCTGTTAACGGTCCGAAGGACGTATAGTAGGGTGCACGAAGTGCAAACGTAGTTTTCAAACCAAAAATATATAAAACTAATCCGAATTTTGAAAAAAATCACAAAATTATTTTCTACTAACACTCTGCAGAGTCTATAGTAGGGTGCACGAAGTGCAAACATAGTTTTCAAACTAAAATATTGAAAACTAATCAGAACTGATCACTGCACGACCGATGTGCAGTGTGTAAACAATGTAAAGCGTTCCCAAATGGGTTAAGTAGTTAGAGAAATAAAGTTTATTACTTTACTCATACACACAAACGTATGCCTGTGCAATGTAACAAACTGTTTGGCTCAAACTGAAGAGCGATAAAGTGGCTTATGGCGGTTATATGTACATACATATATAGGTATGTACATATATTAGAAAGATATTGTTGTTCGTTTTGTTTTTTCTTTCTAATTTTAAAGCAATCCGTAATATCGAATATATCTAGTTTAACTGGCCTCTTACGAAGAAAGAAGGGTAATTAAATTATCTTTATTTTCGCGTGTCTATGCTATTTTGGATGTTCAATCGCTCGCACTTTATCCTACTTTGGTTTGTTCGATATATATACTAGTATATAATATATACATATATATTTGCTTATTTTGTCGATCGCACCGTACACGTGTATTTAAACGTATTTTAAACAATTTACTATGGCTCACTTTGAAAAAACTGGTGCGTATAAAACCTTGTAAATTTATTTTACAAAGTAAACAAATTGATGAAACTGATGAAGCTGATGGAGCTGAAATTGATCCAATTATCCGACTCACGAAGGACAAAATGTTTGCGTAGCAGTTAAAAAATAGGAAATAAAACAAAAGTAAATTAATTTATTACCTTTCAAGTAAAGGTGTGGCCTTTATTTGGAATAATGTTACCGTTTCTTTGCGCAAGGGAGGATGGCTTGATCCAGCTGGGACGAAGTAATGCTATTTTCAATAGCCGTTACTCGTTAGAATCTGTTCATATTTTTTGAGTGGAAACGTAACAAAATATTGAACGCAAAATTGATGGCTGCTCACCCATTGTAAATGGATTCGCAGAAAGGGGAATTTCAACGTTTAGGATTTAACATAAACTGTAAAAGAAACCACTACATAAACTTTTTCCCAAAAGTACGCTATTTTTCACAAATTTTTTTAACACACAGATGTTATTGAAGCAATTTCTACTGAAATTGTATTGCATTTCCCGACCTGTGGCGATCCTTTTATCGTATCGTGTTACCAGAACTTAGTAATGGTAAAAAGCCACAAATTTTCCGGAAGGAAGCTAAAATAAATTAAAAAAAATCAGAAAACTAAATTTTTCTGATGCAGTTTGGCTAGGGTACATTGATTTTATTCTATTTGGTAAGTTGTATCTTTATTTATATTTACAATTCTTACTGCACTGGGTTAATAATTGAAATTTCATTCGATTTACGAATTCATGAGAATTTGTTATTAGTTCTAATCGTTTTAAAATAATAATTACTGGAGTACTCTAATCGATTAAACGGTTTTAAAGGAATTTTTGATTAATAGGAATTAAGAACTATATTCTGATTCGTATCAGATAACACAAAATTTCCTTTTACTGAATATATTCTACCATTAATGAATCGCGATACCCTGCTACATATTATAAGAAAATATCATAATTGGTTTAAATATTTTTAACAGAATTTACCGTTAGCTTGTTCAATATTATTATTATACAAGTCAACAGTGAATGGCTATTTGAAGACATTCATTATGAATTTGTTGAAAAAATTTAAATCTCATTTATTATTAGTATCATTTATATTTTTCGAAAAACTTATTTTTAAAGTTTTTATGTCTATTACCGTTTATACCAACTGAAAATCGTTATCTGAGAACTCGAAAAGTAAAGTGTTTTCCAAACAGGGCTGGTCGATATTAAAATGTGTTTGAGATATTATTATTTATTCCAAATGTTCATGTTCACCATTATATATAGAACATAACATTGCCGCCGCGCCTTCACGCAGTGGCATAGATCCAAATAGTAAAATCCTCAATAATTATGATGCATAGATCCGTTTGAATTTGAGCGATGGTCCGAATTATGTTTGCTTTGAAAGCATTTTACTGGAATCACCTGTTGTTCCCGTTCAATTTGTGCCAAAATGAATTGATTATCATTGATGATGCTGCCGGCTCAAAATCCGCACCAAACAGTAACTCTTTGTGGATGCCTTGTCACCCGGTGGGCAGACTTCTTCCCATATACGTCAATTTTATTTTTAACCATAGCCATTTATACACAAATGTGCCTCGTCGCTACAAAAATTGGGTCTATTTTCTAAACCAGCAGTCCACGCAGCGAACAACGATGTTGTCTAGGGTGATTAACTTTGATGTCCTTACGCATTTGAATCCTGTACCGACGCAAATTTTGCCGAGTTTAATTCTGTAAAAGCCCGAATTCTTGTGCACGGCGAGGAATCGTATGCCTCTTATTATCCTGCACACTTTCATGGACAGTGGCTGGTGTCAGCTGATTACTTAGCGAAATCGTCGTCCCGTATTTGCCTACAAAACGTTGGAGAGTCACATTTCAAGGGCAACCACCGCTACCGTAAAAAAGGACGCAACGTTTGTACAAACGAATATTCATATTGATAATAAAGTTTTATTCTTTGCACTTGCTGCTCAATCGTGTAATTCGACAAGACGATTTGGCATCTGTGGATGAATAATAAACAATATATTTAATAGATGCTGCCAAAACAACATGTCCGTCACAACTGTCAACCTCCCCCCACCCCATTTGAAAGACCCGTTATATAGTCGTATATTTCTGATCATCGTAAAAATCTATACAAATCTAAGCATGTCCGCCTGCGCGCCCGTGTGTCCGCTGAAAACACTGCTTGAACTATGAAGTTGAAATTTGGGGAAAAGACGACTGATATTCATGGGCAGGATAAATTTGATATTCGCAAATTCGGTTCTTTATAAAAAATGCTAACATGAGGGTTGAACTCACCCCTAGAAAAAGGAAATTTTTCAGAATTTTTTCACCGATTTTATCATTTAATATTTAACTGGAAGCAATGTACTATGATTTTATACAGATTCTAGAAAGAGCCACTCCAAAACATATAATTTTTTAAGGGACGGTATTGAAACATGTTAAAAATATTCATTTTCGCTAGATAAGACGACGTGACAATGTCTTCTACACTATGAACTAGTTTCTTCCATATACTGCCCTCCCAAATATGTTATAAGCGAAGACCAGTTTTCACACTTTTTCTCTACTCTTGGTGACAAGTTTATAGCAGCCGGAGACTACAATGCTAAACACACCTCCTGGGGGTCTAGACTCGTCAACCCCAGGGGCAGGCAATTGCTGAATGATATATCGAGTTCAGGCCTAAAAGTTTTGTCTGGAGGTGAACCAACATACTGGCCCACGGATCTCAATAAAACCCCCGATCTCATAGATTTTGCAGTTATGAAGAGCATAACAAGAGAACACATCATCGTTACTCCTTCCTTTGACCTCTCATCAGACCACTCCCCCACAATTCTCACAGTATTTAACATTCCCTTTCTACCCGGAAATCTCTTACCATTTTCCAAACAGGCATACAAATTGGTTGAGATACAAGATGTACATAAGCTCTCATCTGTGGCAAACCTTTTCTCTCAAAACACCAGATGAAATTCAGTCTGCCATCAACGTCCTCATTACACAATGACAACTGCCGCAAACTTGGCAACTCCGCACAAGGTCTATGCAAAAACAAAAAATGACTCCTCATGTCATATTGAATCTCTAATCAAAGAGAAAAGGAAAGCGAGAAGACGATGGCAAAAGCACAGATCTCCCCACCTCAAAGCTCGTCTCGACCAGTGCAAGTCAAAACTGAGGTCAACTCTGGATGAAAAAAAAAGAAATCTCCGAAGCCCGCTATTTATCTCGTCTAGGAGCCACACAAAACACTAGCTATAGCCTGTACAAGGCCACAAGACAACTACAGCGTCCTATAATACAGGAGTCTCCAATACGGATGAAAGATGGAGGATGGGCAAGGAGTAGTGATGAAAAAGTGAAAGAATTTGCTGATCATCTGGAAGAAGTATTTACTCCTAACTATACAATCTCTCGTGTGAATCCAACGATCATTAGCCCAATGGTCACAAATCCAATGAAAATAAGTCTATCTCTCTTAAAGAAAAATGTTCTCTCGTTGAAAATGAATAAATCTCCTGGACACGATAAAATAACAGCGAAAATGATTTCAGAACTCCCCCACAATATCCTCAAATTAGTTTTATTTATATTTAATGCTATATGTACTTCGAATTGGATACTTTCCTCGATCATGGAAGCCGTCTGAAATAATAATGATCCCAAAACCTGGAAAGGAACTATCACAAATTACATCCTATCGACCCGTAAGTTTACTCTCTATTTTATCTAAACTGTTTGAAAAGATCTTTCTCCAAATGTTGTACCCCTATATTGAAGCAAACCATGTAATATCCACGCACCAGTTTGGGTTTCGCAAGGGTCATGGAACGACAGAACAAGTACGCCGTATAGTAACCCAGATCAGAAAAACATTCGAAGATCGGAAATATTGCTCAGCTCTCTTTATAGACATCTCCCAAGCCTTTGATAAAGTGTGGCATGAAGGCCTTATTCACAAATTAGTCTCTTTTCTACCGGCAAATACCCACAAGCTCCTGGAGAGCTATCTGAAGGATCGATCTTTTGTAGTAAAATCGAAAGACTCTGTTTCAACTCAAAGAAAAGTTTCAGCAGGAGTTCCGCAGGGCAGTATACTAGGCCCTATACTATATACCATCTACACCTCTGACATGCCTGTTCATTCCCTAATTCAAACCTCAACTTTCGCTGATGACACTGCATTCATGAGCACTAGCACTTGCCCATTAATGGCTTCTAGACAACTGCAGTCTCATATACACACATTAGAATCTTGGCTCGAAAAGTGGAAGATAAAAGTAAATGCCACTAAGAGTGTACAGGTTACATTCTCTCTTAGACAGAACAATTGCCCAGCCCTCACTATTCACGGTAGTACCATACCCGTTCATAACCATGTGAAATATTTGGGTATTCACCTTGACCGACGTCTCACCTGGAAAGAGCATATTGACCCAAAAATAATACAATTGAAATTAAAAATGGCTCAACTCCACTGGCTTATTGGCTCCCAGTCTACTCTCAGTTTGGAAAATAAAATCACCATCTACAAAACCATATTGAAGCCAATATGGACATACGGCATCCAGTTGTGGGGAACGGCATCGGCTTCTAACATAAATAAGCTGCAGAGAAGACAGTCAAGAATACTGCGTCAAATTTGTGGTGCCCCATGGTATGTTAGGAATGATAACATACGCAAAGATTTAAACATTCCTTATATTTCCGAGGAAATGAAAAAATTAAGCAGGTCATATGTATCGAAGTTGTCCTCCCACTCAAACCCACTCGCTCAAAACCTTCAGCATTTTCTAAAAGAAAGGACACGCTAGACTTGGTCCGGTGATAAACAGTACTTCTCGCCAAAAACAAGATCCGGCAATGGCAGGATACTTTAGTTTAAGATAGGATTAAGATTTGAATACATATTGTAAATTTCGTAAGAAAGATCCAATAAAGAAAATGAATGAAAAAAAAACAAGCTAGTTGGCGAAATTAGTCCAATATGAAAAAGCCTGCTCATACAAGGACTGAATTAAGGTTTGAAGTAACGGGCATTTTCAGTTTTTTTCAACCATTGAATTATTTTTGTTCATTAATTAAAAGCTATACTCGTACATGGTGGTAGTTACGGTAATAGCTAATACAAAAAGGGCCAGCCCTACTCATACACTTTTTAATGCCCCACCATTTTGTTCTTTTTGTTGGAAATACGGGTAACGTCGACATATAATGTATGCTAAAAGGATGTTTCTGATACGCTTATTTACCTCGCGATGAGTTGGTACGTCGCCCAGAATTGAAACTAGCTAATTCGGTAGAAAAAAAAGTTTGTTAATACCTATAGAAGGATTAAATCAACATTTTGAAACATGATCCATTTTCAGAATCATTTTAGTATTTGTATTTTTTTTTTAAGGCAACATAGTACAGCATTTGATTGACCATCCTAACTGTGGGCGTGGTTATTGGATATCACCGTTGGAACAATTGAACATACACATATTGTGTATGAAAAGCTTTCTCTTTAGAACTTTCCGCCTATCAGTACCCACGACACTGCGGACCACTGGTTACTTCTGTCCGACTTCACGCCTGTTAACTTATTTGAATTTATTAAACTTTTATTGAACAAATCACCGCTGGCAGAACTGTAGATATCATCTGACAATCAAGATCAATACCATATTCGTTTAATGTTGATGTGAGACAAAATTCTATTTTAGATTTTATGTTTTATCTCATTGACATTCTGTTAATAATTGACTGCAGTATTCGATATATTTACTGCAGGTTTACGCTTTCTTGGATAAAATGCAAAATGGAGAAATTCCAATGTCAATGTTAAAATTTGGGAACTTCAAAGTTCTTTCATCCTTATTTATTTTCGACAACCTAGTCACCTCTCTAGACAAAAGAAATCTGAATATGCCAGATGTTGGTTTTACCTATCTTGCTGTATGGCGCAGAACCCTGAGGTATAACACAAGCGGGTGAATCAGTCCTGAGTGTCTTTGAGAGAAAAATACTCCGGAAAATATATGGACATATCATAGTTAACGGAGAGTACAACGGGCTGCATGAGGTGGTTATGTGCATCAATATATAGCCATTGCGTTTGCTATGTTATGTTGTGCGATGGATCCAATTCCTCCAGCACGAAAAGTTTTTGACAATAAACTCGATAGGCGGTGCAAAAAAGGGCAAGCAAAATTGGAGAAAAAGTGCAGAAGACTGAAGCACTTGTTATTATTTCCTACTCGTGACATGTAATAGACAAAGATGTCTACTCTAGTCGCCACTTAAGTATGTAAGTACATGTCAAGCGTTTGGTAAAATTAGTTCTGAATATGAAAATATAGAGTTATCCATTTATTTGTTTCAAGTAAAAATAAATAAAACACACATATTCGTAAAGCTATGATTTCGATGAAACTTTTATTTCATTATAATGATTAGACCTTGCCATTATGTACGAAATATAGGATGTCTGTCGGGAAGATATACTATTTTGGTAAACATTAGTCTTGACAGTTCATATTTGGCAGTCATGAAAATATGGGAAAATATTCGATAAACCAACGTGTTTTTTAATTGTTAAAACATTTTATCAAAATCAATCATTGATTATTGTGACGATGAGAAAGTTACATGACATTTTTTGGAGAAACAACGTGCCAACAAGACGCACTATTTAAGAGAGTGTAGCTGATAAGGCCAAGCATGGACCACAACGTACTGCAAGATCGGCTGAAAACAAAACAATCCATCAACCTCAATTCGACGCCGTGCTCAGGAGCTTGGTCTTCAAAGAATAAATTTGGCCACAATTTTGCACAAGGATTTGCATTTGTTTCCATTTAAGATTCAGTTGACACAAGAGCTTCTTCCACAAGACCATTTACGTCACCGTACAAATGCCAATAGGATGTTACAGCTCGCCCATGACAACCCCGATTTTCATGAAAAACTCATAATGAGTGACGACGCACATTTTCATTTGAATGGATATGTGAATAAACAGAATAGTCGGTTCTGGGCAATGGAAAACCCTCAAATTATTCATCAGTCACCTTTGCATCCATTAAAAGTGACAGTCTGGTGTGCAATTTGGTCAGGAGGAATCATTGGACCTTATTTCTTTGAAACTGAAAACGGCGTAACGGTAACTGTCAATGGGGAGCGATATAGTGATATGATTGAAAACTTTTGAACGCTACAAATTCATGACTTGGGCTTGATTAACACGTGGTATCAACAAGATGGTACCACATCGCATACAGCCAGGATTAAAATGGAGCTAATGGTTATTTCAAGAAATGGTGATGTTGATTGGCCTACACGGTCGCCTGATTTGACTGCTCCGGACTTCTTTTTGAGAGGATATCTGAAAGGCAAGGTTTATGCAGAAAAAAAAACAGAAATGCTTGAGCAACCCAAACAAAATATTCGTGATGAAATTAATGAAATACAGCGTGAAATGTGTGAGAATGTAATGAAAAATGTGCTCAAAAGGGTTCGCATTTGTGAGGCTAATAGAAGCAGACATTTATCTGATATTGCATTCCATACATAATTGTCGACATTAAATAAAACATTTATCAATATAAGATCCATTCTCTTTCATTTAATCAAAAATTATAAACAAGCAAATAGTATACCTTCCCGACGGACAACCTGTACAATGTCGTTTAAATGACCGCCCCTGGATTGGTTGCGGCAGTGGATCCGCAACAATGACATCTCCAGACCATAATACGCACCGAACAGTCACTTTTTCCGAATACAAAGGCTTTTCCGCAATCGCTTTTCCGTATGTTATAATTTTGCTTGTTGACATAACCACCATGAAATGAGCTTCATCGATGAAGAAATTTTTGTTCGATTGAAAGCCTACATTTGAATCACCCCTAAGTAAGTTTTATGTATTTTTACGTGTTCTTCGGTTGTTATGCGATCCATATTCGTAAATGGCAAATCTTTGCCTAAATAAATAATACTTCAGATGACAGGTGTTTAACAGCTAAACGCCTTCCAAGACCGGAGGTTTTGAAACCACTAAATAGGTAAATCTATAGATTGTATTAACATATTAGCTTTGATATTTCCTACACAAATTGCGTGATTCACCGAAATGCAATCGCTCCCTTGTAATTTCTTATTGTAATCTAAATTTTTGCCTATTGCATTGCTTTATAATGCTTGGCAAAATTTGGTATCTGGTATTTTCTATACAAATTCCTCATATAGCTCATATATTCCAATATCGAAAATACTGCGTACTTCATATGAACTAAACTGTCAACTATATCATAGGTTAGTTAGTTAGTTAGTTGATGAGAATTAGCTAATGTTAACTAATTATACACAAAATACACAATTTGGTTGGGTGCGCTATATAAATTAACGATCCTATAATATTTGATATGTGAGTATGCAGCGATTATATATTAAAATTTCTCATATATCATAATTTATGAAGAAAATACTGAATAACTGTAGAGATTATATTTATTAAAACAAATACGACATTGTTTTCATATAACATTATGGCCTCATTCAAAGCCAGTCATGTTGCATAACAGTGATTTCGCATGTCTGAAAATAAAGTTGGCAATACACTTTTCCATACCAGAAATCTCTTAGGAAATATTTTTCGATATAACCATTTTTTCTTTCTAAATTGTGTCTTGGAAAAAACTTTTTGTACAGAAAAGTGTGTTATTTCTATAAAAGCACAATGTTTCGAAAAGCATTTTAGCATTCCAAGACACTTTGAGGAAATGTGTCATATATGGAAAAGACTAAGAAGCCTAAGCTAGTTTTCTGTATGTAAAGTTTCTTTGTAACGTTTCCCAAGCATTGTTATACAATACGATGGAACAAAAGTGTCTACGGATTGTCGCGAAAAAGGACAATTTCGATAAAACAGTGTATCGAATTGGACCGAGTTTAGTACAAGTGCTCAAAAGATATGAAGCTAAATCAATCACTCATATGAGGGTATCGTATGAGAATTATAAACCGATACAATGAACGATGATCATTTTGAACTACTGAATCCTGCTAACTAGAACTTGCTGAGAAAATTTTCGATTTTCACAAATCGCCAATTGGTGTAGGAGGCACGGAAAAGTTGTGGCAATGTGCTCTTTTTTCATTAAGTGACCCCGCTCAATTTAGTGCAACTGAATAAAAAATGTGTTCTTAAAAACATGCGAGTATGCGTTAAATTGGTCATTTGGAGTGAAGATAGCAGAAGAGGAGTGATTAAACGGTTGCATATTCAAATTTTGCTTGGCTTTATAAAGCAACACAATTGACAGAAATTTATGTTATTGAGAAGTTATTATTATGGGAAGTTACAGTTGACAAATTGAATTTCAGAAAATTGATTGATTTGTATCGAAGATAACAGAAGGGATGGATCGGTAAAAACCAATAACAATCTCCCGATACGATATGGTGAAATATTAGCCTATGACTAATTTTAAGAAGTTTCATAAAGGCTTACGACAGTTAGCCAGCCAGACAGACGGACATCGCTCAATCGCCTTGAAAAATCATGACAAACGTTTGGTCAAAAAATACTTGGTATTTTAAAAGTTTCCTTCTGCATTTTGAGTTTTTTTTTTCGTATTAAAAGAAATGCAACTTCATTCCTTTGGGTGACGGTATAATAAGGTGATAGTTGATATTTACGAAATTATCTTAATTGTGGGAGTAAATTCGGCGTCTTTATTGGAGTACTCGTATACCGAAAAGGGTTTTTTTACTGGAAAAACAGCATAAGTCGAGGTATTACATACTAGTTTTTATCCACTTTTCTAACGATAAGTAGCTACATAACTTATGGCAAATGAGGAGCCCTCTAATTATGGTCGTGATTATTGAAAAACACGCTTCAATGGATATTTAATTGGAAAGATCTAAGTCGATATATTGTATTTTATATGAGATGTGGATGTTTCATTCATTCCCATTTATTTTATCACTACTAGTACATCGTCCACTACGCTGTGATTCACGGCGAAAACTATATAAGCTTTGGTCTGGCAACTTATTTTTCTTTTTCACCTTGAAGTGGAAAACGGAGTGAGTTATATTTTTACAGGAATGCTAAAAAGTGTGGCGCTTGCGGAAAAGGTGCCAGCAGTGAGGATTTGCCCCCTGTTTATGTTCTTGCAAACCTATTAGATTGGTAATTTGATTTTGATGCATCAGTCAACAGTATGGTTCTACCCCAGTTACTACTTTTAGATCAGACCTGGATACTGCCTTAATCAGCGTTCCACTAAGTTGATAACTATTGATACCAAGAATGATTATCTGGCATAATGGCCTACCGTTTTTATAAGATAGGTTTAGCTTAACTCATTTGAGATATCTTGCTTATGGTAAGTTTGCACAGCTTCAGCTAGGAAGCTGAAATCGTACATAAATACATCTTAATGGTATAGGCAGTTTAATATCGGAACTGGGCTTCAGTCTAGTAGGAAAAAAGTTTAGCTCGCATCAAGTTGATGCTTATACTTATATGAAATGGAATTTCCGGCATTTTGTCACAAATGGTCAAGAGTGCCACCACCTCAAAATTCACGCCAAAACTATTACACTCTGCGAATGCATTGGCTTCTTGTCAGTCCGGTCCTCAAATGCGTCTATTTTGTTGTTAACCTGTTGACATAAAAATGTGGTTCGTCAGAAAAGATGCGTTTTGAAGCTCATCCAAGGACGCAACTTAGAAGCTATGGTCGTTTGTCTTCAATTGGTGAGTTAATAGAACGTAGTGTAAGATTCTTATCAGGCTGGTGTGAAAAATGTAGAATTGGTAGGAATGATAGTGAGATAATGTTCCTAGATTGAGTCGCGCACTCTCGTCTACAGTAGCTACAATATAAAGAGAAGGATTAAAAAGCAGTATCAAGGGTGTGCCGGCAGAGATATTGAAACGATTTGACTGAATACAAGAATGTTTAATATATCGCAGTATCTGACTTGTACTCATCACTTATAATGTTCTATTGAGTTGTACATTTGGTTAATCTACAACTGTTAGTCGAGTAATCGACAAGTCTTCTAAATGCAATTTTTTTGGAATCGTCGTTAAACTGTAGGTCCCGTTGAGTGAGTCTAAAAATAGAATGCCTGCAAGCTCACTGAATGTGAGAAGCTCTCCTATGTCTCATTCATGAGATGTAATGGAATTTATTTGTTTAATCTTCTCCTGGAAAAGACCTAAGAAAAGCAAATCGTCACATACCACCCATTTGTCGACTATAAAGCTACCTTCACTAGACCAGTACGGAAAAAGCTGTACAAATTCCTGCGATGCTTAGACGTCTTTGTGTAAAAACACTGACTGATACGAAATCTTCAGCAATGATAGGCATAAATCTTAGTGACCATTTCAAGATACAGTTGGCGATGATTATGAGGAAAGCTTCAGTTTATATGTTTGGCATCATCTGCAACAAAGGACATATGCTACTTGCTTATGCTGATGATAAGGCATTGTCAACAGAAAAGTGCAAGACTTTACTGCAGTCTTCTCAAGCATTAAGAGGAGGACAATGCTTGTTGCAACAAACAAATATCCTACTCGTTCGGCAAGCTGCGTGAACCTCGACAACTACAACTGGGGAGTGGTAGATAAATTCACTTACTTCCAGCTTCAGTAGAAAAATTTCCGAGAAATGTATGGGTCCATTATCGTTAAAGGAGTTGTATTGCACGAAGAACTTGACTGGCGGCGCAGAAGATGACGACGGAACTAGGTGTAATCAATTGGGTACGGATATTTGGGCTATATACATATGTAGATATGGATAAGGGTGTGCATTACAGTTGGCATTTATGTAAGTAAGTAAAACGATGGTAGTTGATGGAATGGATTACCCTAATTTTGAGCATGGTTATTGAAAAATATGATCAGCTGGAAAAAATGTGACATTTGATGATTAAATTAAACTTTGGAAAACAGTCTGTTTTAATACTTTCCAATATTTTTACAATTTATTCAATCACTGATATACGGATACGGAATCCTTCTCGTTTATATACACTTGAAGGTATCGCTCTTATAGTGGGCGTGGTAGTTCTACAAATACTAAAATAAAAAGTGAGGTAAGAGATATATTATCAGTGGGATGACGCCACGCCCACTTATTTTCCGGTGTGGCGTTCACAACACGTTTGGACCACAATCGAAGAGGATTATATGGTGAGGTGAATTTCCTTTGGAACGCTATAAAAAACTGCTTCACTTGCTTAGGCAAGTTCAATTTTTACCACGTTAAAGATATAACAGTCAACATTTTTGCATTGTTCTTTGAAATCAATAATTTATTTCCATTCTTAATCGTCGCTAAGCCCACCACCGCTGACTCTTTCTCAATGTTTGAAAGGGATGCAGTAAAATCAGGTAAGGGGCTCATCCCTTTGCAAACATCCCTGACCAGCATACTGTGGGCTCTCTTGGCCAGATTTCTATTTTTATCTTTAGACGAGGGAATTCCCTCAGTCTTTGTCTCTCAATTTGTAATATAGTTATCGGGCATCGCTTATAATCCCAACAACTTCAATAGCCTTCAATTTCCGTTTTCTACTTCTCATTATATTGTTTCCTCATAGCATGAGTTGTAACTGGGTTTAGCGTTGATATATACGCAGAATCCTTTTTCTCAACTACCGTATGGATGAGCACTATTTCCCATACATGGGTACGGCTTTTGCGGCATTTACTTGTGCTGTCCTTCGGAAATAAGAATGTTCTTCCTTCCATATTTGCCGCATGGTCTTAGTATTTATGCCCAGATTTATATCATTGCTCTTTGGTAAAATTTTTGGAGTCCCCTTCTACTCCAGTAACTTTTTATATATCCGCTCCTTCGATTTTTTCACAATCATTTCTTCTCTTATCTTACGGGAACGCCGTAATTCCTTTACAATTGGTTGCAGCCTTGCCATGCACGTAGCATCCTTTTCTTCAGATGCAGTACGACGTTATCCATCGTATTTGGCTTGTCATGTATTGGTCCCATTTTCCATGGAAGTTATGTGGAGATATGTGTTGATATCATAAAAATTGAGGGCAGTATATCTTAGAAGTTGAGCAAAACTATTGGAATAGACTATAGCTGATTCGTGGATGCGCAACTTTGCAATGTACAGTTTTCTTTATATTTCATAATTATAACTTTCGTTCTGCTCAATCTGGTGGATATTTTAAGTGTAAAGAAGTAACAATCCTAGAACAGAAGCTGCTCTTTGGCCGTTTGCATCGTGATCAGTCTGGCATCGTGATCATGTATTCTGATCAGGTGATATCCAAGCGGGGATGTGAGTATCTTTCAATTGAAATCTGGTTGGAATTATAGTTCGTATTGCCTTTGTATTTTGCCTTCAGAACAATCTTAAAGTCACGTCCAGGATATCGGTCGTGCGTTTCTTCAAGGTGTCATAGCATTTGTCTTTCATCGGAGCAAATTCTAAGCAAAAGGGCTGCCTAAATCTCTCAACGATTATGACGTATTAAGTACTTTTATGCGAGGCAGCTGTAGAATATGAACAGCTATTTCGGCGTGTTTAACCATGTTTTGTCCACCTCAATAACCTTTTGTTGGTTACCTCACATACAAAGTAATTCCGAAAGATTCAGTATTTAGTGCATTATTTTCCGGTTTGCCGCAGAAATTTCGTTTCTTCCGGTATAATATTTGTCACCCTCTACTACACAATGCGCTTATAGAGGCTGGTACATAGCTCATACACCCGACATTACATTCAGGCGGCATTACAACTCTCCCTAAAAGGTGCGTTTAGGAACGTGGATATATCAAGGAATTTATCTCCTGGAAGTGTCAAATGAAACAAATGAAATCTACCGAAAACAGTGCACACATAGAATTTCCTTGCAGCGTAGACAAATTTTTCGACATATCCTTGTGTCTGAATGCGATGTTCCCATATATTTTATAAAATATCGTTCTTCAGAAAAATACACTTTATCCGCTTGTGTGTTATTAATCAGGATTCTGTACCATATAGCAGGATGGGGAGAATTAGTATCCGGTACAAATAAAGTTTTGCGATTCGAGAGAAACATCTCATGCTGGCATTAATTACTTTATTTACTTTGGCGCCAATGCAGATATAAAATATCCACCATTTGAATCTCATAGTTTTTAACGTTTATCCAGTTTCCCAATTGAGCAGGCTCTATGTGTTGAAACAAACAATTCGGGTTTATCTTTATTTGTTATCAAATATACTCTTTCTGATTCAATCTTAATGCTTGAGAAGACCGTTCATCAGTGAAGACAAATAATATGGGATTATTGTTGAAAATGTTACCAGTCAAATTTACTGCAGTTTTGCCATTATGATCTCTATAAGTATGATAAAGAGGCCGCACGATAAGTCGCGGTGATAGCCGAATGCCCCTTTTTGTGTAAAATGCCTCTGTAAAATATTTGCTAATGTCCTCCGTACATGTCATGCATTTGCCATGACAGCTTATTGAAGTTACCTCGAAGTCTGTTTTACTAGGTCTTTTCCCTTATCCGACGTATGGTGGACAACTGGCATGTTATGGTTTTACAAAGCCTAAACTCGAACTGATAAACTCTAATTCTCCTGGATAGTAATGCAATTAATCCTTTATACAATGCATTAAATAGGACTGTAACTTTTACTTTTAATAACTTTATTTAACACAGTTGATTTCTCTATCACAGTTTTTATTTACATCCGAGTTGTTGTGTTCTTTTTTACTGATCTTTCCTTTTCTTTAAATACCCAATTCACCTGTTTTTTTTCCTCATATAGCGGTCTCCCAAGACATTGTTGCAATTATGTAAAGATAAATGTCGAACAAAATTTGGCATTGGAAATGGATTTTGGTGCGCTGGACCGCTGAAAATGTTATAAAAAAGTGCGTATGAGTGATACTGTGCATTCGGCAGCGGTCTAAATGTGGCAGAAAGTTTGTCTCGTGCTGGTCGACCCCCAACGTCTTCAAATGAAATTGATAAAGTAAAAGAAGTGGTGAATGAAATCGCAAAAATGTGGCTGAAGGCATGCTAACACGATTCAATTCTGACCGCACATTAATAAAACGTATTATAACTGGCGCTTACACATGAGTTTACGAGTTTTACTTGG
The DNA here is from genome assembly GCA_019455685.1 of Philornis downsi. Lineage (NCBI taxonomy): Eukaryota > Metazoa > Arthropoda > Insecta > Diptera > Muscidae > Philornis > Philornis downsi. Next base: position 1,841,984 of record JAHXMU010000099.1, on the reverse strand, counting down.
AAAGCAGTCAACAAACTTCGTAATGGTGCCTTTCAACTGAGACGAAATCGAAAAAATACGTTAAATTTGATGAAAAGTCAAGGTGAATAAATAATAACATTTTGTTTTTGCATTACGCAGAGTTTGAAAGTGCGAATTCGTCGAAATAGGGCAGATTTATGGGAAAAAGATCATGGACTTTGTATCAAGACAACGCACCACCTCACATTGTGAACGATTTTTTGGCCCACAATTCAAAAAATATTATCGAAGAATCACTGTATTCACCTGTTATGGCTCAGGTTGATTTTTTAGCACTTCGTCCCATTCGTTTTCAATCGGTAGGGTTGATTATGTATTAAACTCGATGATTCTCCAAATTTTGTGAGTCGGCTGAAATTTAAATGTTGTCTAACTTTTCAAAATAAGGAAAAAATTTCGCCGATTAATTATTCTTTGTAAATACATCCATTTTTTTCTAATCTAATCAAGCTTACGCAAACAGTGGTCAAACTTGGCAGCCACCTCGCCATATTTTAGTGAAATATCGTACTTCGCTCGCTGTTTACTCAATACAACGTGGACTTTATCGATAATTTCTGCATTAGCAGTGTCAATTGGACATCTTAATAAGGTAAGTCTCGTTAGAGCTCATTTACCCAATTGTGTATGATTACAAACGTTTAGACAGGTATGCTACGGGCATTAATCAATGCGGCTTTGCTTTCTTTTATCGTTCAACCTGTCATTGTTAGCGTTTAATATCCGCAATCTTCCCATTTCATTAATAATATAAGAATTTATTTCTTTAAACATCCACAGAAATGGAATCACGTAATGAATTCATCCCAAATTTGAAGGGCAAACATCTAAAGGGTGTTTTGTAGAAAAAAGCGAAAAGAATTATTTGCTTTATTTCTGAATATGAACACGAAATGTGTCATTAAATTTGCATTATGAATTCCGTACCCTTATCATTAATATCAGTTGTTTGTCATATTGCTGAAAAACAGTATACAGTCGCTACCTTAAAACACAATTTGGAGTGCTTAATGACGATTTACCATTATTATGTTTTTGGATATAAAAAGCACTTTTGTGCTTTCGTTCCTTAGGTTTTGCATATGCATCTGTTTTTTTTTGTAACCTAATTGGCACTAATTGGCACTATTTATTGCCATTTTTGACTTTTTTCATGAGATTTATAACAAAATTTACATAAGCGCGCTTGTTTTTATCGACTATCAACTTCCAGATATTAGTTTGAAAATTTTAACCGCTGTTCTTCAAACCAAAATAATTTTAGACATTTATTTTGACTCTCTCATTTATGAAATTTTCATTTCACAAAACTTATCCAACATGATCCCACTAAAAAGTTATTAGGATAAAGTCAAAAGGAATATTTAAAATAATGTTAAAAAAATGCGGTAGTAGGTGTACGAGTACAATAGGCGGAATAAAAAACGCTCTAGATACTACAAAAGTTCAAATAATCAACCAATATGATAGACTGAGGCGCATAGTTGGACAGCCAACATAAATTCGGCCTGGCCGAATCGTCAGATGAGTGTCAAAAAAGTCTTCTTTCTGCAATTAATATATCGACTAACCTTATTTCTTCTGTGGAAAATAGCATTTCTTAAGGTTTTCCATATATTTTTATGCATTTTACAAATAAAAATATATATAGGGTGGCGCATAAGTAACGCTAAGATTTGAGCAGTGAATACATTTTTTGTTTGTCTTTTTTCGTCTCTATACAGAATTAACTAAATAATACTTGGTAAATTTATGATGGAAAGGCTCAGCACAGAACAAAGAACTAAAGTTGTTCAGTGTTACTCTGAAAGTCAGCATTCGTTTATTCAGATCATGTCGAAATTTCTTCCATGTTCGAAATGCTCCTAGCGCTCCAACAACTTACCGATTGATTCAGCGTTTTGGGCAACAAAGGGCTGTCTGTGACCTTCCCCGTGCTGGAAGACATCGTGCAATTCGAAATGAAGTGATCATTGCTTGAGTGCAAGCAAGTATTGAGGAAAACCCCGAAACTTCCACCAGGCGACGTTCTCAGTAGTTAGAGATGTCTAGGCGGTGTTAGCAACGAATTTTACATATGTTACATCTTTTCTCATATAAGATGCAATTGTTTCACGAGTTAAAACCAAATGATGCACAAGAACGCATTCAATATAGTCGCCGCTAACGTTACTTATGCGCCGTCCAATACATAGCGGTTCCTTAAAGAGCTTATGAGCTTGGCGGCTCTTTCTGGTATCTATAAGCTACCAGCATACATAGTTTTTAATTGGTGAATAAATGGCACAATTATTAAAAAATCCTAAAAACATCCACTATTATAAAGCTGGGTTCAGTCCTTTTGTATGTAAGCTTTTTCCATCTGTGGCTCATGGGGTAGAGAATCGCCAGGTGAATGGGCATGTTAGATACCCTTTTTATCACATATTGTAGCCCGTTTTTCCAGCACTAAATAAAGAAAAGGTAAAATGGTTAAAATGCCCTGTGAAATGTGAGTGAGTGTTCTTATAATGGAGTGGTAAGTTTACTTCCACTGATTTTGTCCGATTTCGATCTCCATCGTGCTTTCAACAGAGACGTGGACGGACATGCTTAAATCGATATAAATTTGTACAACGACCTGGAACAATCTTATAGTGGTACGTATACAAAAACTAAAACAAGAAGATCTATTTACACAAAGTAATTACACAAAAGAATTTGTTTCGATATTGATTTCAAACGAAATTCCGATTGGTCAATTTTGCCTTTAGCACTACAAGGGAAAATTCCGTTATAGGAAAACGAAAAAAAGGATGCAAACGAAAACACAAAGTGAAAAATTGAAGTATGGCAAATAAAATCATAAAGTAACCTCGAAAACTTTGGCAATTATGGCAAATGACAATGAGGTGAAAGAGAATTTGTGGGGAAAACCAATTCTCCGTTCCCATTGTGCGTATTATGGCAAATTCAATGAACTTATGATAGACATTTTCCATTGATATCCATTGCACATATCGCACCCTAAATACAAAAGTGGCACAACTCAAAAATTGTCAAAATCTACTTTTTCCCATAAACTGATTCACATTACACATCTCTAACTACTATAAAAATTTCCGTCCCATCACTGTCTTCTTTAACTGGAAAAATGCCGTTATGTCTATTTTTATGTCAAGTGTGTTGCTTCTGCACGATCACGGTTTTTTGCCTCTACTGAATAATAGAGAATTTTGAGTTGTGCCCCTTTTGTAGTTAGGGTGCGATATGTAGAATATATATAAGTGAGATAAGATGTATATATATACAGTTGGTGACGTCCCATGTTATCTATTCAATTTCAAGGCAGTTTGAAAATGAACTTATCACGGAGTCCGTTGGATCTTGTACGGGTGCAGTACAAAGTCCCGTTGCAAAATTCGACATGTTGAGGTCTATGAAATTCGTAATTTTTCTGCATGGGGGGAATAGTCAGTTTCTGATTCCCCTGCACGGTTTCGCGGACATCGACAATGACGCGGTCCTTTCCTATACGGGCGTTAGCTGATTATATACCGAACCGGTCGTTTCGCATATGGCCACCAGACGTTAGAGAGCCGATTTTGAAGGACACCCAGTTCCGTCGTAAACACTCATTTTGATAATAAAGTTTTATCATTTGCTCGTACTGCTCCATCGTGTAACATGATATGATTATTTGGAATCAATGACTGAATGATAAATAACAAATTTGGAGGACGCTGTCAAAAACAAAACATGGCTGCCGATTTATCGATTTATCCTATTTAGAAAACCTTTTAAATCAAAAAAACGGATAAGTTTTTATTGGGACAAACGTCCCTTTAATAACTTTCCCAAGTGAAAAATATACGAAATTTTCGGTATAAACATATATCCTTTATGAGAAATCAAAATTTATTTTACTTGCCTACTGGCCTTGAGATCAATACTGCAAAAAGCAATGGTAACGGAAAAATTGTGCAAACAGAATTTGTATGGCGAAAGAAATTCCATTTGGAATCAATACCAGCATTTACTAATTGAACCGGATATACTCGTACAGTAAAGCTTCTAGAATAGAAAAAGTGATGTTAATGGTGAAATTAACCTACGTTCATTAACTGGCCTTTCGTGCATAGCAAATATCTCATATGACTATAAATCATATGTTTCGAATAGGAACAATCGATTTTTGCTTTTGTTTCACTACACTAACTCAATGACAGTAAAAAGTTGTCAGACCACTAAAATTTGCCGTATTCGCAACTGGCATGCGCTGCCTCATCCAACGAAAAGCACTGTTACTAACAAGAGCGACAACAACAAATTGTAATGGATGGCAGAATCTCCCACCTATAAGATGAATAGGTATAATCTCATATGCAATGAGAGCACAGTGAATGGAGAGCAGACGGTTGAACGAGCCCCCATAATCAGAGATGGAATTGCGGCAATTAAAGTGGCCTTTATCCTAATATTGGTGAGATCTAAAATGATTTCAAAGGCTTAGGTTTGATATTTTAGAAACGTCTAATATGCCTGGATTGGGTTAGAAAGTTGCACTAATGGCTGAAATAACGACATTCTTTGAGCGGTACTTTAAGGGTGCTTTTGAGCAACATGCGACCTTTGGACTATTCGGAATCAAACTTAATTGCTATATTCATTTTAAGATTTTTAAATATGTCAAGGAGTGATTGCAATGTAGTCGAAAAAATTATTCAGGTTGTAAACGAGAACAAAACTAAGTTATTTGTTTCGACGAATCGGGGCCTACTGCAACGTTTGAGTGGTAGATGAATTCATGCTGCTCGGCATTGATGTGAATAAAAGTAATGATGCCAGCCAAACAGAAATTAGTACGGGCTTAGTAAGCAGCACTAAACCTGATTGTCTTGCATGGCGCAGAATCCAGGAAACAGTTCTGGGAGCCTTTAAGAAAACTATACTCAGAAAAATATATGAACCCATCATTGTTAACGAGGAATATTGTCGTCATACGAACGACGAGCTGTATACCGATGTAGACATGCTCAAGCGCTCCAAAATAGAGCGCTTGCGTTGGCTGGGTCAAAACGATAACGAACTCGACGGTTTGTGCAGAAGAAGCACAGCACTTTTATTCATTGGAAGGACCGAGGAGCCCTTGAGGAAATGTGTTTTCAACTGATATTTTTGAATATATAACTGTTAATAATCAGAGTGCATTTTTAATTGTTACTTACTATGCATCCTTGAGCTAAATTGGCCCGAAAACTTATTTTTGATAATAATGTGTAATTGAATAAAATGTTTGCCAGAAGTAGTGTTTGAAGCCTGGCAGTTCCATTAGATACATTTTGTTATTGCTGGAATAATTTTATTCTGCGACGTCGTTTTAGCCACATCGGTCGTCTCAGAGCTTCTAAACGCCAGTTTTGCATATTATCATTATGGAGGAGGAGGAAAAACACTTCGAAGAAACAGTCGAAGAAAATGACTTGTTTCGGCATATTGCCTAGAATAATGTACGCGGTCAGCTTCACTAAATTAAATAATTTTTGCGGAAAATTTCACTTGGCAGAAAGTGTAAAATGTAAAGCGCAATTCCGCACAAAATTGACTGCAATTAGTAGTGCTTACTGATCGAGTACATCACATTTTAATTAGAAGCAAACTCTTTTTGAGACCTATTTTGGAAGAAAATTAAGTAAAAAAAAAAGAATACGCTTGGCAAAAAAAAAAAAAAAAACAAATGCTTGTCAGATGTGGAGAAAGTAACATTGATGGATGTGAAGGCTTTGACTATTCTTAGCATGATATAACAAGTCTTAACCAGTTTCCCCATTGTCTGATATACAAAGGTGTTTTTGTTATTTTTGGAACTCCCGTGCGTGAAATTTCCGGAGTTATGAATTCAACAAACTGCATCCCTCTTTTAGATAAAATTTTTGTTGAATTGTTGATTTAATTTTTAGCACGATAAGACATCATAAATACGTTGCATACCAGTGGTGAGTAGTTTTTAGATAAACAAATAGAATTTTCAGAATGGTCGCCATTTTCTCCTCGAGTTTTGGTGATGAGAGAAAATTTGAGTAAAGACTGTACTGGAAGAATTGCGCGAAATACCAGTTTTGTATTTTAGTAAGTGGATGTTTCAATACCAACTCAAAATTTTGATGTGTTAAAGCGGGAATCCTAATTTATTATCAAAAAATCATTTTTACAATGCATTTGTTGGTTTCTGTTTTTATTCATAAAGGGTGTCTTCAATTGAATTTCGAAAGGTATGTTTAGGTTTTTTTGTATTTGTTGAAACTACAAGTTTCTTATTAATTTTTTATAATTGTATATAGATGAAACAGCTATTACTGTTATAAAACAAAACTACTTTTTATATAAAGTCATAATTCAACCATAACTTTGGAGGAGAGGATGCATTCAGCGACCTCGGTTCCGTTGTGAATAAAATTAATAATATCAGCCTGAAAATGAGGAGAAGAGGATACTTACTTACTATTGATTAAGTAAGCTATTTGATGACAAAGCCAACGACAAAGAACAAAAATCAAACTGTACCAGACATCGGTTTTATCTGTCTTGTTGTGTGGTGCAGAATCTTGGGTTACGACACATGCAGATAAATCGCATTTGGGAGCCTTCGAGGGAAAAACATTCCGAAAAATATATGGACAATCTCCGTTAAATAAGTGTATCGACGTCATATGAACCATGAGCTAAATGAGCAGTATGCCAACATCGATGTGGTCAAGCGAATCACAATATAGCGAGTACGTTGGCTGGATCAAGTTGTGCGTTTGGATCTAAACGTTGCAGCACCACAAGTTTTTGGCAACGAACTCGATGGGCGGTGCAGAATAGGACAACCAAAATTCCGTTGAAAAGACTAGGCTTTTCAAATACTATTAAACATGTTTGTGACGAATTTGAAAAAAAATAGAGCAGAATATCGAAGTAACTGGGACTTTTTTCTGCTTGCTACATATAATATCGTAGATAAGAATGTTTATTCTATCGTCATGTAAGTAAGTAGGTAAGTATGTACATCAATCCCGTTTAATCTCATGCGCTGTCAATTTTGAAATTTTCAACTTTTGCCACTGCTATAGTCCTCAGTACTTGGTACTTGTATATAAAATGTATACACTCAAAACACTTCGTATTGCAGATAAGTACACATTTAGGTAGAATTGGATCAGCAATTTAAAATACTATCAAATGTTCTGTTGGTAATTATAGTTGTTGGTGATGGGAATTATGTATGAAAGCAATTACGATTTAAAGTAATACAAATTAGAAAGCCAACTTTAATTAGTGTCTCAAAATACACAAAAGAGTTTAATTCTTGTACAGGGTGTCCGCCGTTAAGGTATACTACTTTGTTTTACCGCCATTTTGGTAAACATTAGTCTTGACAGTTCATATTTGGCAGTCGTGAAGTAGAGACGAGGCAAATTTATTATGGAAAAATATTCAATAAACCAACGTGTTTCAATCGTTAAAACATTTTATCAAAATCAATTATCGATTACTGTGACGATGAGAAAGTTACGTTAAATTTTTGGGAGGAACAACGTGCCAACAAGACACACTATTTACCGTGTAGTGAATGATTTGGAAGAAAGAGCGTCTGTAGCTGATAGAGCCAAGCATCGACCACAACGTACTGCAAAATCGGCTGAAAACATTACTGCTGCTCAAGAAAGTGTTCAAAACAATCAATCAACCTCAATTTGACGCCGTGCTCAGGAGCTTGGTCTTCAAAGAACAACTTTGGCCACAATTTTGCACAAGGATTTGCATTTGTTTCCATTTAAAATTCAGTTGACACAAGAGCTTCTTCCACAAGACCATTTACGCCACCGTACATATGCCAATAGGATGTTACAGCTCGCCCATGACAACCCCGATTTTCATGAAAAACTCATAATGAGTGACGACGCACATTTTCATTTGAATGGATATGTGAATAAACAGAATAGTCGGTTCTGGGCAATGGAAACCCCTCAAATTATTCATCAGTCATCTTTGCATCCATTAAAAGTGACAGGCTGGTGTGCAATTTGGTCAGGAGGAATCATTGGACCTTATTTCTTTGAAACTGAAAACGGCGTAACGGTAACTGTCAATGGGGAGCGATATAGTGATATGATTGAAAACTTTTGAACGCTACAAATTCATGACTTGGTCTTGATTAACACGTGGTATCAACAAGATGGTACCACATCGCATACAGCCAGGATTAAAATGGAGCTAATGGTTATTTCAAGAAATGGTGATGTTGATTGGCCTACACGGTGGCCTGATTTGACTGCTACGGATTTCTTTTTGAGAGGATATCTGAAAGGCAAGGTTTATGCAAAAAAAAAAAAAAAAAAAAAAAACCAGAAACGCTTGAGCAACCTAAACAAAATATTCGTGATGAAATTAATGAAATACAGCGTGAAATGTGTGAGAATGTAATGAAAAATGTGCTCAAAAGGGTTCGCATTTGTGAGGCTAATAGAGACAGACATTTATCTGATATTGTATTCCATACATAATTGCCGACATTAAATAAAACATTTATCAATATAACATCCATTGTCTTTCATTTAATAAAAAATTATAAACAAACAAAGTAATGTACCTTCCCGGCGGACATCCTGTATTATGTGTGCAGTTGAAAAATACTGTAACATTTGAAAGCTCAGGGTTGTTAAAAATGGAAAACGAAAGGCAAAATCTGTCGAAAAATTTATGAAACAAAACCATCTCCAGCGATGACGTTTCGTTATTCGATCGAACTGTTGGTTTCAGATTTAATATTATATTATGAAATTGTTGAGAAACAAGTGGAAATGTAAGTTATTAACGCTGATAGTTGTTGTGGTGATATGATAAATGAGTTGTATGTGCTTAAATTGCAAGTTGTGGATGTAGACTAAATGTAGGTTCAAAAAGACTTTACCAAACAAATCCCTCGTGAATTTGGGGACACTCACTCGCTTAGTTGGTGATCCAATTTGAAGTAGTTATAATGTTGGGAAATTGCTTTGATCTCTTCCTTTCTTTCCCGACACTTTAGAAATCTGTTGTAAAACCAACATTTAATGACCATAACTTTCCAATAAAATTTTCTATTTCCAGACATAGCGTGCCAAACAGGTAGGCTTTTTGTCCGACGAAACAAATTACTTTGTTTTATACTCGTTTGCATACCAGATCTATTTTTGTTGCTTCTTTCTTATGCTTAAGTGGTAGACTCGAGATGGATATAGCTTTTGACAAAGATGATGCAAATCTTGGTCTGCATTTTTCCTCATAGTCATCTCCAACAGTATGTGGAAGAGGTATATCCTCATTTGGTATAAGATGGCTCAATAAGACTTCGTGTGAGTTCGTGTTATTGTACAAAGATATATACGCTTCGCAGGAATACCAAACTCGGCGCTGTTCCTATGCAGTTTTTCCCTATCTCTACTATCCAATAGAGACATGTGTCCGTCAGCTACTCCTGGATATTCTCCGGGATTTGCCATAATGTAAATATCTGTTTAGTGGTCGATTTAGCAGTTCTAAAATTACACTGATAAAGCCCAATCAGAGGGTAGAATAAGCTTTCGTTTTTCACATGTCACAGTCGCTGTCTTTTTTTATATACAAAACATTATACACTTAGATTGAATGCTTCGGGTATGCCATCTTTGAACCAAATTGTATTTAGTGGCTGATTTTTGCTCATTGTCAGCTCATCGCTACCTCAATCTCGTGTCTACCTTAGCCGTAAGGTGGTGATACTAATTTATGTTATGATAGCTAAATTGAGTTGTGGATATCTTCAATAGAGGTTAACAGAACTGCATTTTTATATCCATCTTGAGAAAGGCTATGTATAAAATGGTAAACAAGCAGATAGGCGGGAATCGGAAATTGGAAGTTTTCAATTTTAGAATTGTAATTATTAGGTCATGCCAGCCTAAATTTTTGTCCTTGTAAAATCTGAGAAAAATTGACCAAGTAACTACACCTTTTCTGGTAGCTCCCATACAAATAACCAGTTATGTAATTAATGTTGTTCAAATTTGCTATGGTGAACTAAGTTCTGAGAATGAAAACAATATGTAATTACTTCTGATATTTCCCATACAAATGGGACGATTTATCGAAATTTAATTTTCCCTTATTTTTCCCTAATTCGTATTGTGAAGTTATTTGAATTTTAGGAGATTGCATTGTAAAAAATTTGAGAAAAAACGACCGAATAAACGCTCTTTCTGCTAACTCCTATACAAATTTCTTAATTTAACCCAAATATTCCTCTATTCGTACTTTTTAGTTAATTGCACTAAATTCAATATAAATTAGCACGCATTAGACAATTTGCATTACGAATAGAAATATGTAGATATCAGCACCATGTAACTTAGGCTGTTACATATACCAATTGGCCGATTTAGCAGAAAAACAATGGTCGCCCCATAATTTCTGAGCGGGAGACTTCAGAGCTCTATTTTGGCTTCTTTTATTGTGATTTAAGGGTAATTAATGATTTATAATGATTTAAGAGTTAAGAACTTAGCAATTTATTTTCACCTGACGGAAATTTCTGTACGGGTTTATTTATATTTACACGTGTAAAGAAAATATGTCTTTTGTTTTTACGCTTTTGCCGAAATGAGTAAAACAATAACTTTGTCAAAAACCTTCCAAAGACATTGTAGAAACCCTGGAGATAGACCTGCAGCAATACGCGACGCAATAATGTACATGCACTCACAAGAACCTGCATATAAGAATAACACTTATGATAGTTTGATAGGCCTTTACGATGTTTTGTATTCAATATTTCTTATGCAATAACGTACATTCGAACATAATAACCGCTTGCTATTAGTTCTTTATTCGCATGTCTGGTATTACCCTTTTTGCCTACCATGTCCGTCGAAAGCACATGACAACACAACCTAATGCGACCATCTCCCCTAAGTTGACGCCGTTCACACGAGAAAGCAAAAATTTCCCATTCTCACTCACTCGATGAGAGTCAGATAGAGAGGAGAGAGATTTGTAGATTATTGTCTCACAAAGACATTTTTCATCACCGCCACCGGTTGTCGACGGCGGCGCCGCTGTCGCATGGCTGGCAATTTTGGATACGGCGATTCTGTTCCTTAGACTCGTTCTAGTCTCGTTTCAGTTGTCGTTCGACGTTGAGCGCGCGACGTGTGATTTTAAATTCTTTTTTCCTGCTCCATTGTGTGTGATATAGTGATATACCTAAATAGTGTAAAAGAAAAGAAAAATATAAACTAAAGCAGAAGAAAAACGGTTTTAGGTATACTTCTTTCACTTGATGGTATCCATCCATACATTTAATATCGTATGCAACAAAAACAACAGCAGTAAATCGAAACGAAACGTGAAAACGAATGCGAAACAGCAACAACAAACAATAATTATACAAAAATATTTAGCTGAACTTGCAAATTTTATTGTTTTTCGTGAATTTTTGGCAATCTTCAACAGAAATGTTCTCTCACACACCCCAAATATAGCGAAAGGAAAAACATGAAAAAAACGAATAAGAAAATCAATTTTCGCCGTATACAAATCAATTTATCGCATTTTTTCACAATTGCGAAAATTTTGTTGTCTAAAAATAAGTTTCTGAAGAAAATCAACCTAAAAAAACCGCAAAAGGCAGAGCAGAGTCATCAAATCAAACTTTGCCGTTCGCGAAAGACATAAAATTAAAGTGAAATAAATTAAAATGAAATTCGTTTATGTGGATGGGCACACACACACACACGGGCATGCAGGCATGAAAGGACCTCAATTTGCGTTATATAATATTAGGCAACGACTACGTTGGCGACGACGACGCGGCGATGAAGAAAAAGCTCCAACAAAATGAGCAATAAAAGCAAAACGACAGAAGTTATAGAAGAAGCGCACAATAACAAAAAATGAAGATTTCGATAGAAATCCGTAAAATCTCCTCGGATCGAAAACACACACAGATACACACGCACACACTCTCGCAAAACGCAAATATATCCGAGTACAGCATATACTTTCAACAACAGCAATAAAAACTACAACAACCACAGCAACAGCAGGCGACACAGTTACTTGCTGCATCAAAATATACAGGGTACTTGGACACTCTATGTGACAACTGGCGGTGGGCGTTAGGGTGGCAGCGAAAATGCCTGTTACTTACGTGGACGTAGGCAACGCAAGTGATGGTATTTAAATTAAATATCATCGCAAGACGATTCCAAATACGTAATCTTGAACATTGTCCGATGTTCTGTTTCTGCTTCGCCTGCGGTGCTATTTATAATAATTGTCACTGTAAATTTCAACATACAACAACATTTTTAAAGCAAAACAAATGAAATGTTTTGCGTAAAACTGAAAAAAATATTAAAAAACAAAGTAGTATTTTTATACATTAACTCGGAGGAATGAAGGTATTTCATTTGAGTAACATCCTGAAGGGAGCGTTTGAAGTACCAAATATTTTTTGATCGAATGTGTTTCATGACTTTTTAAGTCAATTGAGCGATATCCGTGTATGTGCCTCACATCGTAAATCTTTATTAAAGTTCTTACAAAATGGTTCTACTCAATTTTTGTTAGATCATAGCCGAGGATTGTAAACAGGCTATATCAATAAAGCCATTCTGGTATTTCCTATATAACTTGACAGATTCTCCGAAGTTTAATTTTTTCTCTTATTACACCTCACTGGTTGACTATAGTAACTCGAACTTTTGTTCATTGTGTTGGTTTGGCGGAATTTGAAAAATTCGACCGATTACTCACGCCCCTTCTCATATCTCTAATATAAATGACCGATTTAACGCATATATTCTTAGGTTCATATCTTTTATTTAGTTGCATTAAACTTACACAACTTCTCAGGGAACTTCCATACAAATTGCCAAATTTTTTCAGTTTCATTTTTTTCCTGTAATTTGTAAATGTAATATATGCTAACTATAGGTTTGCCCACTGTATCTTTCAAAACGCAATTGCCGAAAATCAGTATTATGTAAAACTCTCCAGGCATTTAGGAAAACGGACTATATTGCCGCGCCCATAGGATGTAACATACGCAAATTGATCGATTTGACAGATACCAGTGGCCTTTCTATAATTTCCGCGCTGAGGACTTCAGAAAGTTCTAATTTTGTTTCTTTTCTTTTATAACTCAGAGTATTGTTTGATATCAACCTAACGATTTGGCTCACCCGTTCTATTACGTCTCACAATTTTGCACCAAAGCAAGAGGATATGGGGTGATGGTAGTTTCTGTGCTGGTTTATAACAACTTTTTCGCAGTTTCTCAAGGTCCGATTAGGGCATAACGAATTGAAAAATATTTTAGTTAACTTATTGTAAAAAAGATATTTTTTTTACTTTTTTTGGAGCCTGCTCGTGAATATGTTGGGTACCCTCTCTTACAATTTGCGAAATTTTTTTTTTAGTTCCAAAAACTACAAAAATCTTTTCGTCGTTCATAAACTTTTTACAGAAATAAAAAATGCATATTTGGAATCGTTTTGATAACATCTTTCACTTCAGTGAAAAAACCTAAAAACCTAAGACCAACCTATCATCTGCCTACATAACTTCGATCTGTTCAAACAGTTCAGTGTCTATCGTGTTTTCAACAGACGCACATCGATATATACTTCTATGACAATCAAGAATATGTATAGTTTATGTGGCCTCACATGAGTATTTCTGTTTAAAAATGACGTGATAAACTTAGTATACCGGCCCAGTGGTACAGGAAATGATTTTAGCGACTTCGATTTCGTTCATGCTCATGAATGATTTGTTTTTGGTCTCCTAAATTAATTATTCATATTTTAAATAGGGATGACATTACGACAGATGTCTATTTTTCCCATTTTATAACGAGGTCAAAATACATCAAATTCAGAATTTTCTAGAGATCTAAGTATATAAATATTTGGATTTTGCAGATATTTATACAGAAATGAATATGATAATCAAATTCCTAACCTTTGACCGGAATGCACTGCATCTACAAGTTGTCCGATTTTCCTTAAATTTCACTGAAAGTAGATTTAGACCAATTAGCAAAATATTAGATCCAGAGAATTTGGAAAGACAAAACTGCACATTATGGGATACACAAAAATTTTACGCAAGGTGGTTGTAAATCAATTTCAACATCTTCATTCATTTAATGCGGATAGTGATTATTACTGATGATGACTGTTGTTGTCGCTGCTGGTGATTATGCCACATTTCGTGACCGAAATTGACCGAATTGTATTTCGTCATAGTCCATACAAAATGTTAATCACTGTACTTATGGAATTAAAATGTAATAGAACTTTTAAAGTTGCACCAAATGAAATAATTTAAAGAGTACTTTCTTAAGGACACTACACACCAGTGAAATATTGGTGTCAGATTCGTTTATTGTCAGCATTCATTGATATATTGCCACCAAAATTTCTATAGTCTGCAAAATATCCCATCCTAGTCCGTTTTTTGATGAAATATCCATTGAAATATATTTTTTGCATGTTTTCAATAACCATGCCCAAAATTAGAGTGGTGTCATTGAAAAGTGTATAAATTGATAGGTAATGAATTAGTGACAAAAAATAACGAGAAGGTGGAAGTTTAGTCCTTGTATGTGAAAGTTTTTTCCTGGACACAATTTTCTTCGCCCGCGATATCTGCAGGTTATATAATCGTGGATGATGCACCGACCCATTGCCAGATAAGTGGGCGTATTAAAAATATCACATTCTCATATATAAAATATCGATTTCGTCCATTGTCTGAGTGAAAAATTAGCATTTTGTTTTATTAATTTTCAGCAATCTCACTGGCATAATATGGCTTTCTATTGGCTAATACATTTTTGATGTATTAAGGGATATATATTAATTTCCCATTTTCAACCCTGTATGATAAAATGTTTGTTCTCTAATCTGATTACATCACTCGTAATACCAGTGGTCTATAGAGTAGTGAACGATGTACGGATTCATTATCGGATATGTGAGTGTGTCAAAAAGGCCTTCTTCTCATGCATAACTTAGTTTGCTTTTTCAATAGAACTTGTCTTCTTTTTAGTAATTCGCAATAACTACGACCACAATTGGGATAGCCCCCTTAAAAAAGTATAGAAGTTGGGATGGTTGCTTCCCGTTGCTTCCCAGTGAAAATCCTATTTCTGCAGATCTGAATTAGGATGATTCCTTCCTATATTTTACAACATGTAATATATGCATTTTAAGTAACGAAAATGTGATAAAAACGTTAAGGAAATCTTTATTATATTTTCAGTGGTGGGTTTAGTTGATTTCTCTATTTGCAAGGGTTTTCCGATTTACCCATTTCGTCTTCTATCGTACTTTAAATAGACTCGGACGAGTTTTTAGGATAACAAACTTGGCAAACTTAATATTTATTTATTTATTTGTTATTCATAATGTAATACAAAAAAGCTTTCCTACAAAGCCTTCTTGGCCGATACAATATATTACATATACATATCCATAATATCCTGAACAGACACATTATTCATGATGCTTATATATGAATCTAACATTAATATACATATATATACAATATTATAATAACAAGAACTTATTGGCTCCCCGGCCATAAAATATAGAAGTATAAGCCGAAAAATAAATGATATACTATAAATGATATACTGAAAAGTAATAATTAAGAACAGAAAAAGGCGCTTCTCAATTGATTAATATTTTAATATTTGCAACTACGTAAAAACATGCAATCAACATATTCTTAGTAAATATAGTAAAAAAATATTCATCATTCTATGGTGGATAGTATAAAAACACAACTGACAGCTCAAATGCGATTTAATTGCCACAAAATACTGCACATGTGTATTTATCGAATTGTATTGGTCCTGATTTATTTTGAAAACAAACACACTAACCAATTTCCCATAAATGAATTAAATCTGTTTTAAGGGGTTAAAAAACTAAGAGATACTGTACATTCGCCACTATTCTCAAATAGGGTTAAATTGGTCGCTATTTTAGAAAGATTGCATATTCCAAAATTCTAAATCTATCAGACCAGTTTTAACGCTATTTTAGGAAAATGGCAACTGTACTAATAACGTGAAGTCTGCCTGATCGGTCCATTAGAGTGCATCGCATATAACTAGAGAAGGGTTTACACTCTCTCAGCTGCGCAATGATAATCACGTGTTTCAGCAGTTTAACCAATGCTTAGTCACCGTTAAGATTTGCTTGCAAACTGAAACGACTACAACAAAACTCACATGTTTGCCTGCTTATTTTTCTATGTATGTAAATTCCCTACAATTTATTTCAATGATTCCTTTCGGTCTGCACTTCGATTGATAAAACCGTGACAGATGTCATAATTTCCCAAACTTTGTGCAGAAGAAGCAGCATTTATCAACATTCAGTCGCCAAGTTACAAAGTCGCTAAATAGAAGATACATACGTACACACATACATATGTAGTAGTTGTCATAATTTATAATAGTTATATACTCGTATGTGACACGTACAAATAAAACCTTCCCTTACCTATGCTGGCTTCTTTTGTACTTTGGACATTATAAGTCTTATTCTTTGTTAGATTTTATTCTTGAATTTATGGACGCTGGGCTGTAAGCAGCCTAATGATATATCGACTATAAATAATATAAATAAAAATAAATTACAAATAAGTTGCCAATGACATCCAAATATCAGGATCCTTAATTTAAAACAAAACATACTATGTTGTTATCGCTGACCTCTCCTAAAGGTGAATCCGTCAAACGAGTGCCTGAATCTGCTTTAAAACAGCTATCGTTTAAATAATATCGCGTTTTCCACAACTTTACATAAGCATTTGTTTGTAGCACTATTCTATAGGCAATGAATGTGGCAATGAATTTGATATTTCCTTAAAGCGGACCACAGACTAGTTGTTCACATGCATCAATATGATCAATAAATATAATTACATGACATGAAATCGTTGATATATGCGCCATTTGGCGAAGCAATTCGTATCGAAATTCGTTGGAATTGGCCACCGGAGCCAGATGTCTCGGTTTAAGAACTTTTTTTAATTTCTTACAATTACGTGTTTCGACGGAACGTATTCGATATGAATAATACCGTGCGCTGAACAAAAAGCGAGCAATAAGACGTCAAGAAATTTGGAAATGAGCCTCATCAGCTACTTTGGTATTAGCAACTACAATATATGTACTGACCAGATGGAAATGATTACATTTTGGAAGGATTTATATTTGGGAATTATTGTTATACTTGAATTATAGCTAACAAATGCTATAATATATTATAATTGGCAATTTTTTCCTTTATGTGGCCTTACGAATTTGCTAAATTGTTTGATGTCGTGTGTAGGGTACCGCTTAACTTTCCGCGATGATCGAAATTACTTCCATGATTGGACTACCTGTTTCCAAGTTATAGACTTGTTTATATTTTAGCAAAGTAATGCTTTAAGTTTTTTTTAATAAAAATCCACAAAAATCATGATTCTATGGTTGGACTCTCCGTTCTCCAAGTATTGCGTTGTTCGGAAAGTTCGTTCGGTTAATTCGTTAGTTCACCATACGTCTCTTCTAATGACGTAGGGTTCCTTCAAACACTATTATAACTTCCCCCCACTCCTTGTGTTCTCGTTCTAGTCGTTAGTGGTTATAGCGTTCAAAAAAAAAAAATTAAGTGGAAAAAAATGTGGGAAAGGACCATTTTAAGCATATTATGCTGTATTATTTCCGGAAAGGACAAACGGTTGCTGAAGCCAGCCGAAAAATAAAATCTGTTTATGAAGAAAACGGCCTAAATAAAACAACTTGTCAGAAATGGTTTAAAAGAATTTCTACGGGCGACTTCACCGGACGCTCCCAGATTAGGACGACCAAAACAAATTGTGTCCCAGGAGGTGAGAGATTTAATTACCGTTAATTCTTGTGCAACAGTTAGAAAACACCTGAAATAATCAAAAAATCAGTCGCAACCGTTCACGAGGTCATAAAAGAGCTCGGATTTGTGATCAAGCTCGACGTATGGGTACCTCACTCTCTCACCGAGGCCTCACACTGCCTCGCGGACCCGTCAGAAACTGTCAGAGCTTGGGTGGGAAGTTTTACCTCACTCACCATCCGACTATCACATATTTCGCTGTCTGAGCAACCACTTGAAGGATTTGAATTTCCATAACGACGGAGAAGTGGAAAATCGGATTGAATGTTTTTTTCAGAAAAACCATGCGAGTTTTATGAGAGAGGAATTATAAAGTCCTAAGAGATTTAGGAAGAATTTATTAAAATAAGATTAAATAATAAATTAATATATTTGTTTTTTTTTTATATACAT
Source organism: Philornis downsi (assembly GCA_019455685.1). Taxonomy (NCBI): domain Eukaryota; kingdom Metazoa; phylum Arthropoda; class Insecta; order Diptera; family Muscidae; genus Philornis; species Philornis downsi. The sequence continues at coordinate 1,823,589 of JAHXMU010000099.1, read as the reverse complement.
TTGTAAGTAAATTTCTTTTAAAAATCACCCGATATTTTCTAGTTCTTTTTTACAAATCCACAAAAAATGAGGCTATTCTCACAGGTCGTTTTTTTTCCTTTTTGAATCCTTAAACAAAATAAAAATGGTAGATTTTTTGAGCTTGAGATTTCCTGAGTTCCAACTTATTTTTAATCATGCTAATATTAGTATATGAAATTTCGAAGCCGGAACAACTGGTTTCGATTTTCAAGGGAACTTTCAGTCAGAGCAAAATTTCATATTTCATAATTACAGCGAAGCCATTCAACTGACACAAAACAGAGGTGTTAATTAAATGGTATTTCCCGTCACAGAAAACTCATGACGTCCAGTGTAGTTAGGTTGATTTAAAAAATTAGCCAATTAATCAGTGCATATACGAATCGAACTAACAAAACGAGTTAGGTAATTCAAATCAAAAGCAGTTTTTTTATTCAGAAACGTGTACTATGCTCGACTTTAACGACTTTACTTGCCTGCCTGCATCGCATTTCATATATTCAGTGCCACTGTGTGAACATCTTTTAGTGGAATGTAATTTCGAAACATTAAAAAAAAGTAATCATTACTGTAATTGTGCTTATATATGTATATGTATCCATTTATATATGTATATATCAATTGTTTTGACATGTTATGCCTACTTCCCATAGTAAAAACAGTTGACGAAATCTCAACGGAGGTATAAAGACCATCAAACCGCGTCCCCAATAGAAGTCGAGAACGAAAATCCTTCCATTTTATTCACGGTGTTTGTGGTACGAAAATCCTGCACTTTCAGTGATGAGATATTGACATTTTATACTCCACAAAATGAATTCGCCGTAGTTACAAACCCGGATGCTCATTAAGTTTTCTTGTGGTACAACCAGCAAGAGACGAAAGAAGCAACAGAGAGATAGGGAGAGCTACAGAGAACTGGAGTGTGTACGTTTGTATTGTGTGTGGAGTGCGTAAGATTTTGAGTGTTAATTCTCTCTACTAAAGTTTATATTTTCAAATTCTATTACATTTCAGTGAAAGATTGAAAACTCAACAATTTAGCTGTGTATTTCGTTTATGTCATATCTTGTTGAAGTGGTGGTCCCTCGAAAGCAATAAAAGCGTAATTTAACGAATCCCTTCGACTCCCTTCTCCAAATAGAACGAAGTTAGAGCAAAACAAAAAGCAAAAAAGAAAAAGAAACGAAAACAAAATTCAGCATCTTAATATACGAATACGTGAAAAAAGTAATTTTCTCGAACGAAACCCAATTTGCACATTTTACAAAAAAATTAAAAAAACTCTAGTGCGCGTGTGTAATGGCGTTTTTGCGTTCTATCTGTGCTCAACGTACCAATTTAGTTTATAGTTGTAGCAGCAGTGCTTCTGGCAGTCTCGGTGCTGGCAAACTTCAATTGATAATTGGCTCTAGTAAAGCACCCAGCGCTTGGTCAGCTGTTCATTCATTGTGTCATGCGGCCGAAGACAATGACAGTGAATTGAAACGCCAAACTTGTGTCGCATCGTCACGTTCCCAATCTCACCATCATCACCGTCAGCGTGTTCTCGCGAGGCAGCGTGTTCTCGCGAAGGCTCTCTTTGCTCCCCTGCTCAGCCAGCAGCAACATCATCAAGTGCATACGAACGCCGCTAATTCACAAACGGTAACTGCTCCTCAAGCGATTGTCGATGACCAGAAGGCATCATCCTATTCGAAGAAATCACACCGACAGAACCCCCACACACCCAATGTCCCCGAGAATCCCCAACGTGATCCCTTGGACGTGAGCTTCAACGACCCAATTGCGGCATTCAAAAGCAAAACAACATGGGAATTATTCCGGGCTTATCTGGTCTACGTGATCTGTTCCAGCGAGAAATTAGTCGAGCATAACATGAAGGTAGGTCCCCGCAGTTCAACATGTTCGCTTAACAACTCTCTAATCTGATTTTAATTAAAGATTTACTTTCGTTAAATGAATACGAGACGGTTGTGTAATGTCTACTACATCTTTCAGTTCAACTTTCGATTGATTTTTAGTTAATTTAATAGAATTTATTTTAGTTATATCATTTCTTTGAATATCGGTATAATATATTATTCACCGTCTTATAAGGTATTATTCACGCTGTACACTATATTAGGTATGTTTATAATGCAGTAGAATGTCCTGAAAAAGCATTTATAGCGGTAAGAAAGATAGAAAGCATTTGCCGTATAGAATTTCATTCAAAACTTTCCAAACTAAGTTCTACCGTCTCTTAATATTTTATTTTGTGCTGTCCAAATTCTTAGCTATAAGTTTTGCCTGCAAGCTTATCAAATCGGATGTTTTCTAGGACTACAATTTAAATTTCAAGAATTTAATAACATTGCCAAAAGAAATAAATATAAAGATGATCCTTTCAGAAAGATCTTGTGCCGCTTTTGTAATAACCCATTGCAGGAATACCACAAACGAAACCATGACTATCAGGAAGAGCTGAGCAAATTTTTGTAATTCTTGGCTCTTCTATAATTCATTGTGAACCAAGGCTAGATAATCGAAGGGAAAATTATGTTATATATTTGTAAAAGCTATCGAATTTAATCTTCTTCATTGCAAACAGTTGAGAGCTGACACAAATGCTATCAAAAAGATATGAGCAATATTTACGTAATAAAATAGCTCTTCTAAAATATTCCGTCTGCCAAGCCTACTTCACCAAAAGACGGCCTATGTGTCAGCCATTTGCAAAAATGTAAAAAGAGGAGAGAGTCGCAATCGTGCCACTTTTAAAACTAGAGATGTGTCCAAAGAGCTGACAGTCCTAAAATAGGACGGTGACTGCCAAAAAGACCCGGTCTATGTCCTTTGTTGTTCTAAAATATAAAATAATAAATAAAATATACCGTCAATCAAGACTTGTCAGTCATTTGCAACAGTGATCAAGTTAAATAATTTTGGTATTTCCGAAAGAGCAGGGTGCCACAATTGGGACACTCTTGAAACACAACGTGCGTGAGTTAGGGCTAGTTAACCGAAAGATAGCTTATATAGGGTTGTCGTTTTTCGTTTTCAAGTAAAGTTAAATAAAACACACATAAAGATATGATTTCGATTAGACTTTTATTTCATTATAATACTTAGACGTTGCTCTTATGTACGAAACACAATGTCATTTAAATGACCACATCTGGATTGATTGCAGCAGTGGATCCTTTTGAAGTAGTTTTCGAAAAAATACGCTCCTATGACGCTTCTAGATCATAATGCGCACTAAACAGTCACTTTTTCCGGAGGCTTTTCCTCAATCACTTCTGGGTTCTCCGAACCCCATATGCGACAGTTTACTTTGTTGACGTAACTACCGAGTGAGAAATGAGCTATATCGCTGAAGATGACAGGTATTTAACGACTGGCAGCCTTTCCAGACCGGCGGGTTTGAAAACACCAAACGGATAACCCTATAGCATGTGTCAGATATTTCCAAAAGCGGTTTTCTTGATTCTTCCCGAAAAAGCAGAGCGTTATAATTGCGGCACAGATTAATTAAGAATTTCGTATTAATATCATTATATCTGTTTTGTAAGATAAATTTAATATTTAAATGGATCTTAGTGGGCAGATTGAGAAGCAGTTTCAAAAAATTTTATATACAAATAAATTTTCTTGAATCCCATGAATGGTATATGGGAGAACATGCCATATTCAGTGAGCTTACAAGCGAAAGACGATTCCGAACATCAGTTTGAGAAGCTTTTGTGGGACTTGTCGACGACTGGGCTACTCAGAGTGCTCGTCACATCGAGGTGACTGCTGCTCAAAGAAGGTTTTGATGTTTATACCGCAGCTCTAACCTACGCTCTAATCTAGGATCTTGCTTAATTTTGGTCGCAATATTGGGTTTTGAAGCATAAGTATAGACACAAGCATCATCTCCCGTAATAATGCATTTTAAATCGTGGCGCTAGTCAGATATCATCTCTTCGTATATTTTACGCTACGTTCTTTTCGAAAATATTAAGTTTTCTCTGGTACCAATCGGGATTCGATTCCACAATCAAGCATATCAAATACTAGTGACACTTGTGGTGCAAAATTTGTCACGATGTTACCAACTTAAAAAAATATCTCTGTGATTCAATATATCCGCGTAATTCAAATTAAATAACGGTCTTACGGAGATTATCTTTAAATTTAAACCGATCTCTGTCTCTTGATTTAAAAAAGACGGATATACGATAGGAACATAAGTCTGATCCGGAGTATGAAAACAAAACTTCGGTAAACAGATACCCGTTGTCTACCATTTGTGTCTCTTCTCTAGCAGGCAGAGCGCTTCCATCTTGGCAACTCATATTCTCGAAGACTTAAGATTTTTCAATCAATATTTTAAATCGATATCTAAGATCTATAATGTACGTATTTATGCAGTTTGTAATCTGTTTTCACAAATAAAGCCACTGTGCGCTGCTTAAAGAATTATATCATTAGAGAGATATTAAGTTTCTCTAAAAAGTAAGGTTATGCGTAAACTGTTTTGAATCAGAATACGTCTCAGAAACCAAGTGTGAGAGCCAGTTTGCCTTGTTTGGCAAGCAGTTGCGTGAGGGCCCTTCTTTTGCGTTACTTTTCCATTTGAATATTCGTTTTACAGATTTTCTAATGGTGCAATTTAAACAGCGTAAACTTTATACTTCAATTGTATTTATCTAACCGAAACAGAAGCCATACTAATTTACTGGAAATGATGTACATATATTATATGTTTGATCTTGTTCGTTGTTTGAGTTTTTAATCCGACGTTGTTTGGGCTGGTGCAAACGAAATCCCTCATACAAATTTTGTTGTGTGGTTGCTGTTGTGCGGTTTCGTATTAACGAGCCTAATAGAAAGTGTTTTTTTTTCATTTGTAAAAATTTGAAAGATCCCAGACAAAAAATAGATAATGTTACGAAATTTGCAACGGATTTCTGAAGAACTTCAGTATCAAAAGTTGGAATAAAATTTTTTTTTGATAGCTTGGCTGCTCTGATAAGTATGAGTATGAGCAAAGAAATACATTATTTTTTGCATGACGTTGAAGGCTTTATTTAGCACATTTAAAATGGTCCTATTTAGTCCAAATGTGCACGGTTTTGTTCAACAACTTATTGCAATTTTGAAGCTGATTGCATAATGAAATCATTCAAATCATGCATAGAAATGCACGTTATTATTGGCAAAAAACTGAGACTATCAATCTTCACAAAAAAAAAAAAAAAACAGATTTTTCTCTTGATGCGAACCTTGGTACCAAGTCCGGATTATAAGATGGAGTCAGTGTCGATGTATGTGGTCTGACGTTACCTTGACGGATAAAATTATTTTCCCATTGCCCAAAGCTATGATCTCTTGATGATTGTGTTGGACGTTTCCGTATGTGACCCACTTTCCATGACCAGTAACCACCCGCTTCAGAAATTAGTGGATTTTGTTGCGATTTAGGAGGGACACGCATGTAGAAATTCGGTTAACCCATACAGCGAACTTCTTTTTGCAGTCAGTTTTATTCAAGTGGTTATAAATATTTTTTGAGCAATGTTTAGCTCCTAAGCAATCGAAACAGTACTCCCATGACTTGGTAATTTCCGCTATTTTATCGACATTTTTGACAATTGTCCTTCCAGAGCGTGTTGCATCTTTGGCATCAAAATTAATGGAACGGAATCAATGAAACCAAAATTCAATATGATCAATTCAATAATATCAGGACTATAAATACGTCTCCTGTCGCCTGGTCTGCGGAGATGTGAAGAAAAACAACAAACTGTTTGCTGTTGTCCATGTCAAATGCGCACTCAAGTAACACTGAGTCAAGCAATTACAAAACTGCCGGTTTAGTTTTTTAGTACGAAATCTTATCTTTCTAACACCATCTAGATTAACCCGATCGCGCTTAAACAATGCGATATACAGATTACTAAAGCCATTTTGTATATGATCCAAAATAAAATATTATGTGAAGTTGAACATTGGTCATTCGTTAGTAAATCGTCTTAATATAGAAAAGCAACATTATTGTCGATAAGCAAGGGCTAAGTTGCCATTTCTGAAAATTGGTACGTATTTTTAGATATCCTTCTAAATTCGCCAGCGTCTTTATATGGTTGATCATCAGAGTTAGTAATCAGTAAATGAGATACTTGAGATATTATGATAAATTTAAAACGAACACATTTGATCAGATTGCAAGTTATCGGATAACGGCGACAGATTTAATACAATACAATTTGCCAATTTAGTTACATTTTCGCATTAAAAATTTGGCAATTTTCGACGGTAGATCTTCCTTTATTGATTGATCTGTAACTTACCAAATGTCGGAATTCATGCAATCGTCAAACATTTAATTTATTCAAGAACAATACGTCTTTAGTCTTTTTTCGTTTTTTGTCTCCCATGAAGAACACATATTTATGGAGCTTACTGAAACCTGCGTTAGTTAAAAATGCCGGTAATGAAAATTTTGTGCAAACGGAATTCCTTTTCTAGCGCCGGTATGGATTATAATTCCCAGTCGACCTGTGAAAAGCCGGCGGCTCTCCGCCGATGACATATCTTGCGACGAACTCAACGAGCCTATCGGCAGCAAATGGGTTGACATAGTCGCCAACTATTTCCAAACCAACTACTTTTTTGTTTTAGAAAAGTGTCTTCGTAGATGGTTTTCATATAGAGAAGTCCTTTTACAGAGATTTTTCATGTAATCATGTACATACAAACATATACTCGTAAACACTTTCTATAGAACACTGAAAAGGTATTTTTTATTTACAAATGTATTTTATAAACACTTCTGTTTTACGGTTTAAATAAATGTTATTTCTTATAAGACAAAAAAAAATCAAAGTACTGTTTAATTCATACTGTGCCCCTAATCCCGTATTTAAATATGCAGACTGGTGTTCAATTTAAATAGAATTCCATTTATTCCGTTCTTTATTTCTGAATGGAAAAGTGTCAGTGTAGAGCAGCGAGACTGTAAAAAAATACATCTTTTTTTATTTACTTCTTGTTGTTCTAATGTCTTTGTTCAATCACATTTGGTCTGTAATGTGGCAGGTGCCAAAATTCCTGTACCAAACGGCCACGGTCGGAATACGGCAACGGAATATTTATTTCAAACTATCCTGCATTACTGGTATATTGGATGGCGACGGAAAATTCAAGCAAAGGGAATCTTTTGGCCTCTGATATATAAATTTATGTTTTTATTGCCAGTTATTAGTCATTATTAACATCAAGAATGGCGACAAATTAGTAATAGCAATATCATTAAGAACCAGGAATTATTTGCAAATTGTACACATATGTAGCCCGCATTAGTGGTTTCTTACTGCTAACAAGTGCTTTTAAAAAATTTCCATTGCGATCTCAATAATCTGTGAATTATTTTTAATTATTTCGTTTCTGAAAATAACAAAACATTTCGATTTGGTTTCGTACTGCAAGTGACACTCAACACTGTAATAAGTTTGATCTTTAATGACTCAACTGGCAATTAAGATTTACTGACGAGAACATTTATCCCCTTGGCCGAGAATTACGTACCTGGCAATGAGTTAAATTTTGTAATTATACAATGTATATCCATTATATTCATGAGGAGAAAGGAATAGATAGAGTGATAGAGAGACAAAGGCACTTTCGTGCATTCTGCATGTTGGTAACTGCTGTCACAAGAGAAGAGGGGAAAAACTAATTTACCGACAATTAACAACAATGACAAATATAACAGTCACATTACAGTATACTTGGGCGCTGTCTGTGCATTATTTATGTGTTTTTAGTATAAGTTAAGGTGAATGTTTACATTTGTTTTGTGATATATGTATATATGCAAATTTAGTCTCACGTGCATATATAGTAGTCGGTCGGTTGAGGAAACAAGCGTAACTTTTTGCAGCTCTAGCAATCAAGAATACTACTGGTCTATATTTAGGTATTTCAACTATTTGTCCTCCTAAGGCGACTTTGGTTCAAAAATGCCTCTATGCCTCACATTGTACTTAGAAAAAAGAAATTCCCAAATATTCCACTATATTTTTGTTGTGTTGTCATTATTCCCGACCTATAAAGACAACATTCTGAAATTAACAATAAATAGAAAAAAGTTACGATTTTTGAAGAATTATCCTCTAAAGATTTTTTTATTAATTGCGAAAGAAACAGAAGTTAGCCCTTAAAATTATACCAACAGCGTAATAGTACATCATCCCTGTCGTTAGATATGATACCAAAAACATAGGCAACGTAATTCGTAAACCATACCCATTTTGAATCTAACAAAAACTTTCGAAAGTCTTACCCGGTAGTAATATGACAGTTAACCCTTGTACGATGTTGCTTGTCAAACAATGACCTGACACCACACTGCCAGTTCCTCCTTCTTTTAAGTTTCGTTCCTACAGAAACCGTCGTAATGAGACGCTATTCATGACCACTTTGGTTAGAAAAAAGCTGGTTGAGATCGCCATTAATTTGAAAAAAGACGGGATTACGAAAGCCACAAAACGTGTTCAGAACTGTTGAGAAACAGTATGAAGTTCCGAATACTAGTTACCGCACACAAAAGTTTAAAAGTTTCAGAATACTTGCTTTCTTAGATGGCGAATAGAAAATATATTTTTATCTGTTATAAGCCACACGTAGGAAAAAATCCAAACGCTTCGGTGTTCTGCGCTTCTTCTCCAATTTGCGCACCAAGTTTTGACAGTTTTTCAAAAACCTGACCCTTGCATTATAGCTTTGGTCCTTCTCTTGTGCGCCGCTATTGAAGTACAATGTCGGAAACTTTTCTTATTGGAGCGTTTGAACCCATTCGCACAATATGATCCAGCCAATACAATTGCTGTGTTTTGACGCCCTTAACCATATCGACGACGATGAATCCATGTAGATTTTGGAGTATTTTTCTCTCAGGGACTTCCAGAACTGATTCATTCGCTTGTATTATTATATTTTTTGTTCGGCGGGAAGGAGATTTGTCGCCATAGCAGCATCTTCTTGTCTTAATATCCAGGATGACATCGTTAGCTTTATTTACGCGAAGCCGATGCAGGTGAATTTATACGCAATTGTCAACGTTTACACACCGTTTTGTTTTTCCCTCTTTTGCCACCAGATCCATTTTTGCTGTTGCGACAACATCTCGCAGTTTTCTACCTATAACACAGTTTCCTGATTTTGCTGAAAATTAAACGTCTTTTTGACGAAATATAATATAATTAAATTAATATAATTAATATGTATTTCAAAAGGATGAAACAGAAGAAACGCGTGGTTAACTTGTTACACATTAAACTAATAGAGATCTTAGAAAAGATTATAGAATTTTCCGAGTAAAAATTGAAAATAAAGTAAGCAAGAACATCACATCGACACATGGATTTCCACAAGGCTATAAACTTGGTCCATAGCACTTATTGGAACATACAAATATCTAGAGGTACACTTGTATGAACATTTTAAATGGAAGGTACTTATTGAACACTTCCAAAATAAGCTGCGCAAGACATTTTTCGCTCCATTTTACCTGAGCAATAGTTCCCCATACTAAGTCTTAAAACAAGGCTATTTTGCCCCAGCCGAATCGTATCTAAGGCAAAGGGTTACAGCTTGAGGTACAGCAACATTCTGTAGATCTGTACAACAAACCCAAAGTAATCAAAGTAATATTTCGAAAACACAGCAGTAGCAGTAACAGAAACGACCCGCGACTAATAAATCCAAACAATTTAAATAAAGAGCTGAAAATATTGGACAGCATTCACAGGGTCATCCAGATTTCGGTTTCAAAATAAAGTTAAATAAAACACAAAGCTATGATTTCGATAAAGCTCTTATTTCATTATAATACTTAGACCTTGCCATTATGAAACACAATGCCATTTAGATGACCGCCTCTGGATTGTCTGCTGCAGTGGCTTCAAATCGCATGATCTTGGTGGCCAATTGACGCCGCCAAAACGTGAAATTACTAATGAACAATTATCCACATATATACTGCTTGCAGATAAGCCAAAAGGCTTCGCGGCAATGGTTCAAAAATTCTAGCGTCTACTGATGCTAAGAAATGTTCAAAAGATTCGATCGTGGTACTTCGAAGGGTGTTAATAAAATTGTGATAGGTGCAGAATGATGGTCCTGCGCATAGGCTCGAAACTAAACACCAGTCTATTTGGCTCTGACAAGGCGGCACAAATGCAACGAAAATTGTTCCCGAAATTTTCAAAAATTTACAAACAACTGATTGTTAATGCGAAATATAAAAAAAATAAAATCATAACTAGTTGAGTCTTTAAGCCACGGACTAAAAGTGAATTTTTAAAATACGCAGATTGAAATAAAAGTTGTCAATACGCGAAAGATCACGTTTCTTCCTGCTGGCAAATTCTTTAAAATAAGAATTTCCCGTCGAAATTTTATTTTAAAAAGTTTTCAAACTTTTTTGAAGATGAGTGCTTTTTACGATAATTTGTAAAAATTCGTTTAAAACATTTGCATTCGAGCAGACTATGCTTCATGCTTCAGCAGTTGTTTGTATCCAACGATTACTGTTTTGACATCTACACAACACACTCATAAGAGCACGTTATATGAACTTACAATGACACGTCATTTTTACCGGCTTTTGACATGCAAAATGCACAGTGCAATTTCTCAGCTGGGGACGCAAATTTGTCAAAACTGTAATAACGACGGAAAGCCAGCATAGTGAGGAATATGTAGTAATGCGAGTGAGATCAAGAGACTGAGCGAGAGTGACACTGAACAATAGTCAAAAGCAGACTAACGAATAAACTAGGGCGATGATGACTATCCGTTGCTGTTGTTGTTATTGCTATTTTAAGTATTTAATGGTAGATTTTAATGATGTTGTAGAGCTGAACACAAAAACCGGTAATCGGTAATAAATGTCGGCAATGAACAAGTATTGGTTTGTGTATATGTGGTATCCAGATAGAAAACGAATGAGATATATGGATCTCACGTGATGTTGGAAAAAGCCATAAACCAGTCAGTCACAGCTCGTGTGCTGTGCCAGTGGCTAAGCATATGAAAGGCGTAAAAGGCGTTTGCAAGTGACAGTAGTTCAAGGTGAAAATTAATGATTTGTGTATAGAGTTCCGATTTAAGACGCTTCGTTGTACATAAAACTTTTTTCACGAGGAAAAAATTCCTCGAAATATTGTTGCTACTTCGTATGTATGTATGTATATGTCAACTTTATTGTTTTGGTTTCCAACACTGTCATAATATGTTACGTCACAATATGAACAACAATATATCTATGAAATTATGTGTTTTTATATTACAACTAGCCGACCCGGCAAACGTTGCTTTGCCTTCAAATTTTATTTTTATTGGAAATGTTTCAATGTTAAACAAAATTCTGTTTAAATACCGTTAGCAGGAGCAGAAAAAATTGCTTTTTAATTTGTGGTTTGTATAGGAGGTACCATTCCCCATTGTCCAATCCCGCCCATATTTGCAGCAGCAATTAAGATATGTACACCAAACCGATGTACCAAATTTTGTTCAAATACCGTAAACAGGAGCAGAAATATTGGATATTTAATTTATGGTTTGTATGGGAGGTACCACGCCCCATTGTCCAATCCCGCCCATATTTGCAGTAGCACTTAAGATATGTACACCAAACCTACGCACCAAATTTTGTTCAAATACCGTAAGCAGGAGCAAAAATAATTGATTTTTAATTTTTTGTTCGTATGGGAGGTACCACGCCCCTTTGTCCAATTGGACCGAATTGTAAATCTAAACCATCCCGGGCACCACCCAGACGCATATACAAAAATTTATGCAAAGCGGGCCAGCCGTTTAGGAGAAGTTCACTGACAACGCCCGTACAGTAGAATCTATATATATAAAAATGAATATCTGTCTGTCTTTATCATGTCACTCGCCTCGATTTCGACCTTCGGACATAGTTAAAAACCTTCTCCTGGCCGACACGAATAAGCCCTGAAAGTTTCATGAAGATCGGGTACGCCGTGTGAGAGGAGTTCTCTTACAAACTATTTTTGTACACAGACAGACAGATATTCATTTTTATATATATAGATTTCATTATTGAAGTAAAACGTTGAGAAGAATACGAAATGACAGGTACAATAAGTTGTTTATATTAGCAGTTTGTAATTAAACTGTTTACAGAACAGTGTTGCAAAATTTTGCTCTCTAAAAAATATAATATATATATATATATAATATCTATATAAAAGGTGTAACAAACTTCAGGCGGATTTGCTTTTAATGTTATGTCTTGTCCAATTTGCTTGAAAAGCCTGATACCTTTTCTCGTTTCTTACCAACATTTATTTTAAGTTATTAATTTATTTGGTAGCCTTTCGTTCTATCACACTAAAAACAATTTCTCCTTAAATTGTTGAAAAAGAACCATCAATTGTTTTCCACCAATTTGACGATAAAATGTCATGGAATTAATATTGTGCTGCCTCAAATTGTTATCATTTTATAGGATGACAGAACGTCAGCGATTGTTAGAAAATTGTCACTCACATTAAAAAAAATAAAAATAATTGAAAAATACACAAAAATTGCAAAAAGCATCACTTGATAAAAACTTTCAAAATTACAAATCAACAATATACGTTATCACCAAATGAATAAATAAATTAACGTTTATAAATTAACTTTGTTATATCACCGATCTGCTGCAGCAAGACAATAGATTTTTCATAATGTGATCGGTGTTTTCCAACCAGAAAAACTGATTGCACTCGACATTGCTTGTTGGAGGACATGTAAAAAATGGCGCTGTGCGTTTATTCACTTGTTTTCAACTAATATTATAAAAAATTTCTTCAATGTTTCTTAAAATCGTTTGTTAGGTTTCATTGAATTGAAGAACTTTTTGCATCACCTGTCTCTGTAAAAACAATGTTTCTAAAAATACAATTTTTATTTTTATCAGTTATAAATTGACAAGGGTTTTCAAATTAATATTGTATATAAATTTGAAGAAAAATGTTAGGTTCGGTAAATACGTGAAGTTGCCGAATTTGTTATTTAACCGAGTTTGAGCAAAAACTCCGTATTTTTTTATTTGTAACGTTTAAAGTTGTAAATATTTCAGCAAATAATAATTATTAAATCATAAATGTTCTTGGAAAAAGTAAAAGCCAAAATATTTACATTTTGTGTAAACATCCCCCAAACAACCCTGTAAAGTGTTCTGACTTAAAGATAAATGATCGAAATGATATGGATGGAAGCCGTTTGAGAGTTGCTGCTTTCTAAGGAGAACATTGAATTCTTTAGAGATCGCAGATGGATATTACAAAATCGAATAAGAAAATGTTATCGTGCTAATTGGTATTTTTGAATGTTACACTCAAAAACCAGCCCTAAATCAATATTCCTTGTACTGTGGTATAATGAAGGCAAATTTAAAATTTCACTAAATTAGTGCCTAAATTAGTGAAGAGCCATTTCACGTATTCAAATTTATAAAATGTTTTTCTGAATTTTCTCAAGAAATGGAACGAACGGAGAGAAATTGTATGTTTTTGTATATATTCATACATACATACATACAATGTATGTACATACATATATCTTTAATGCTATATTTTAATTCTTTACCGTTTGTCCAAAAAGTGTGTGCTACGAATGTTGGCCTTCAACGCACCATATCAAGCGTTGGAGGAGACAAAACACGTGAAAACAATTAATTTAGTTTCATACGTTTTTTTTGCAAATTATATAAACATATATTAAATAATACCCAACAGACTTTGTTCCACGGTGCGTCATTTCACCGGCCCAGGTGACTGACTGCCCAAACACGTTCGGACAACTATCAAGCCTCACGTTTTTCCAAGAAAATATAATACTTAGTCTTTTAAGTTATTTTTGGCAAAAACTTTGTAGTACTCACACATGTATATATATATATATATATATATGTTTGTATATGGCCGAACAGAGCTACACATATATTTATATACATATATATGTATATAAACAACATTTATTTCCTTTAATATATATGTATATATGAACGTATATATGTATATAAGAATGGGTATTAACGAAACTGCGTGTGTGTGTGTGTGTGTGTGTGTGTGGTATAAGCCACCGGCAGAAACTTGTTTTGTATGCTTTTAAGAAGCTGCTGGTGCTGCCAATGTCGCTGCTTTCAATAAGAAGAGCATGATAGCAAGAAACCACAACTACACCAATAGAATGGAATGCTTGCTCTCTCACACACACACACATAGAATATAGTGACAAGCCCCCAGAAACGGACCAACCTGAAAATTCGTAGCTACCACTACATAATCTCTCTCGCACATATACATTCGCACACACAGCTCTTTTGGCGCCGCTGTGGTAAAGCACTCGTGATTGTTAGATATAGTTAGAAAAGAACTAATATTCATATTGTACATGTGTACTACAGTGGCAGTGAATAATTATTGAAAAATAATTTCCCACACAAAAATAACTTACAAAATACCATGGTAGATACATATGTACTTGAAGAAAATCGAACGTCTCTACACCATTCCACTTGAGGTCAAAGGTCGAGTATTAAACAAAATTACGATCAAGTTCCCTTGATATTTGTACAGTATTTGTACTAAAATTCGATTTTGAGCAGAATTAAAAGAACCGCATGGGTACAGCAACAATGTAGGAAATAGGTAGGCGAATTACGACTGTCATTATAATATGCGCAACGATCAGTCTGAGAGCCATAAATTGACTCATTACTCAACATTTTGTGAAATATTCCATTGTTGGGAAGTAGTTCCCCCATTTGGGAACAGCGGAAAAAGGCTAACTATAAATTTCGGCTTTATTTACTTTTTTAATTCACCCTTAGAAAATCATTTCGTTATCTCAACAAACGAAAATTTTATAATGTGCCAAACAATTAACCCACTCTTGGATCGTAGAAATTGGTTATTCATTTTGTTTTTTCTATTAATTGGTTCATCAGATTATAAATTATGAATGCCAATCCAATGATATATGGAACATATACCCGTATCTCGTAGTTTTTGTTCCAACGAATTGATGAATATGACAAAATATGCGCGTCTACTATCAGAATTATTTATCATTAATGCAGACAGTCGGATCAAATCTCATTTTATGCATCTTACTTGACCTGCATGGATAATTTTATTTTCTTAAAAAACTAATTATTTAGATGAATAAATGTTTACTGTAATTATATTAAATTAGTTATCCTTGAATCTAATGTTTAATCAGTCTATACTACTTCATATATAATATATGCAATAAACTAACTACCTTGAATATAAGTTGTCTACACTTCATTTATGCTTGTACATTTTTGTTTAAATCGGGTCAAGCGTTTGAAAGTTCCAGCTTTATTTCTAATCACTTAAACCAACGGTCGTGCTTCGATCGGTCAAGAATGCCATGATAAAATCACCAAAGGTTAAGTACAGGATGTAGTTATTCAAAGTAATATTAATTTAACTTTTAAATGATTTAGATTTTAGATTTAATTTATAAAATTTCATAAACGTTGTCTTTCAGGTTGTGCAAGATTATCTACAAAATTTAAGACATAGTTATACATAAATAACAATTTAACATAAATAACATCTTAAATTAAATATGGAATTTTTCTTGGAAAAACAATATCGACGTCTGATAAATTTTTATATATTCCTACTAAATGTTTGTATGATGTAGAGTGTAAGCAATGTACTAAGTCTCATCCTAATGAAATGATTGCATTTTTTTTATCATATTTTCTGTATTTGTTTAAAAACGTGTATTTATTGAAAACGCTGGTTATGGCCAATGACCTCACATAATATAGGTATAATACGTAAATATTATTTGCGGTTATCTTTGTTTAGGAAGCGGTCTTCTCATCCAGATCTATGAAATGAACAAGGATTTTGTATTTGGTTACAGTTTATAGTAAAGAACTTCAAAATCTCAATGCAAAGAGGCACGATCTAGGGTTGCCCGATTTTCCTTATACTTTCAACACGTTCGGTTTAGTTGAATTATTATCATACTCAGTTCGATGGTCAACAAAATTCCCAAGTGAAATATTCGCTGCCACCCTAATGTGTGTATAGGCATAACTATGAATTTGTGTGTGTACAGAAATATCAACCGAAAATATTTATCTTGTTTTTTCTGCGTGTCAGCGGTTTCTGACGTTAGCAGTGAAATCTCTCAGATTGATTGTTGGCGTTTTATTTTATTAAAAGAAAAATACGTCCTTGGTTTGGGAAAAAAATTAAGCGGAAAATCAATAATTATACAATTGTTATTTAGATGTACTACATGTGTATAGGAAGGCAGAGTTCGCATTTAATGAGTAATGAATAACTCATTCACCAAAGCGGATCGTGAGAAGAGTTAATTACTCACGACGGTTCATGAGTAAAAAATGATCTAGATCCGTTACTTGTCTAGATAAAAGAAATGATCCAGGTCCGTTACTCACCGGTCGAGAGTCTTTAGCAAAAGCCTCTAGCCATAAGTCGCAGCCGGTCAGCAATAGGGGGTGTTTGGTTTCTTATAAGTTTGCTTCTTATAAGCAGCGAAGAGTAAGAGCAGCTGCCTAGCCATTACGCATTTGAGTGATGATGAGATGATGAGAGTGACTGTTAGCAATTACCCATGATTAATGGACTCTACTCATGATAACAATTAAGCACTGCTGTTTTATATATTAATGCACCTTTAGTATTCATTGACTTGTTTCGAAAGTAAATCGATATTTTTTTAATATTCCAGCAATATATGCAGGGTTCAGTCGGGCTAGTTGAAGCCAAATAGGGCTTCAAACTCCGATTACTATGTTATTTTAACTTCCAGCGTTATATATTTAATCAGGGTCGCAAATCAGTTCCAAATCGGACCGGTTTTGAACCCAACCGAACAAACTGAAATAATTTCCGAACAATTAAATAGCAGTTGGCGTTAAATTTAGAAAAACTCAATTGTGGGGCATCTTTATATTGGAATGATGTTTTTCATTGTACATAGTGTTTCAGATTCTTTTTAAGTCATGGAAGTAAACTTTTAACACTGCATTATTGTAAACAAAAAGACATTTTAATCAATGGTTAATAGACTTGCCATGACTATTACTGTATTGGTTCCAGAAAAATGCCGGAAGTTATTCGTGAAATATATTTGGGAAATCGGATACAGTTTTTGATTTCATCACGTCCAATTTATTTAAAACTGAATTGTTGGAATACTTTCTGAGCGTCCCATAAACAAAGAAAAGAAAATAAGATCTTTGTTCGCACTTTCAATAGCAGTTTTCTCAAAACGTCAAGTGTTAGAAAAAATAGGAAACCGATGTATAGGATTATTTTCTAAAAGTCATGCCTTCTAAATGATTTGATTCGGAAGCGCCCTTGTTATCCTTAATTCGTTCCTTAGTTATGTTAAATAATTTATATGTCAAGAAGTGGGTTCTAATCAAATGTGTAAATTTAACTTGAACCATTGAATCAGACAAGACCCGCGGCCAAGGAAACTGAAAAGCCATTACATTAACCGAACTAGTGGCTGACAGAACCGATCCAACAAAAAATTCACGTAGCTTGCAGCTCTGGATTTAATGACAAGTAGGTGGCTCGAATTTTTTTCAATAAATGGGTATTACATACATATGATACACGACATAACGTATATGCTCCGGGGAGGCTTTTCGATCTAAAGCATATAGCGACTGCTATTTCAAACCGAAATTTTGAAATATTCTACAGGCATTAAAAATAATTACCCCCAGTTTTGACTTTTTAAAAAGTACAGAAAGGAAGCTAAAATGCCGAATTGGGAATATTTAAATTAAAAAGGGAATGACTCGTACTTTTATTTATTTTGTTTTTACAACCACTACCAGGACGATACTCAGAAATAGTCGATAACTAGAAATAATCATTCGAAACTTCATAAAGCGTACGTATTCTTAGTCATAGCAAAACCCTGTGCCGATTGAAGGGTATCTCGTAATTCTCTTAATCGTCGCATAAAATTGTTCCTAAAACGGTCCAGTTCTTCATCCATCCAGTAGGAAAAAGTCGCCAATACAAGGACTAAGCACACCTCTAGAAAAACGAACATTTATCAGGATTTGTCAGCAAATTAGTCATAGTCATTAGTCATAAGAGCACCATATGGTACTTAAAATATTTATGGTGTACAAATATTGGCAAGACCTAGTACCCCAAAATATGTCCTAAAGGCCATCCCAATGCCCTTAAGAAGCCATCTTAATGGACATACACAAATTCTAAAAAATACAAATTTTATCTTACCAGTCTCTTAAAGTCCATGTATTATGTATGAGAATAGGGAATTGGTTGTAGCTTTCTCGGTTGTGTGCAGCTTTGCAATGTCTAGCATTCTTTGCATTTGGTTGCGCACGTTTTTAGTTGCGCTCAACAGCGCGTTGAAAGGACTCCATGTTAGAAACACGTCCATTACACTAGAAGTATGCCTTCCATCTTAATGCTTCGATCAGGAGACAGCGGGATGTATTATGGGTAGCTTTGTGGGGAATCCGGCACCATTTATTACCATATTCCTCGTCGAGGCGAAACTAACCAGTTAGAAGCCTATATCGGAGATATTGTTTATATGGGGTGGCGCATACGCAACGTTAAGATTTGATCAGTGAATACATTTTTTGTTTGCCTTTTTTTTATAAACTAAATTTTACGGCTGTTCGACTAACATCATCTCGGACCAGTTTTAATGTTATGGTCCTGGCAACGAGTGTATATTTCTTGTAGGCACGCATATAGTAAGCCTTTGGTTTAATCGCTTTTTTATTTCAACCGGACCAACGCGTAGTAAAAAATATTTTACCTTAATGCGAATTGTGTGTCTAAGTTTCTTGCCAGCTATAAATCCACATCCAACTTCACTTCTTTCTGCATGGCCGCTGTAACCTATTAGGTCACTTCAACCGATCTTAGTAATGATCCGTCTGGCTGGTATGAAAGTTGAGCTTCAATAACAGACGTTACCTAATTAACAAAGAAGCATCGATCCAATTAAAGGGATTAAATTAGAAGGACTCAGTTTCCAAAAGTCACATTCGTTGAAATGACTTCTACTCCACCTATCGTGCAGTACGTGTATAAAAGAAAATAGGTTAAATATACCTATGCTATATTTAGTTTTCTATGTTTTGTCGTTCCTACTGTGTTGACATTTTTGGAGGGTATTCCTTATTTGCGTAGAATTGTTTCTAGATTAGTTCAGTTACTAGGGGAGGGGTAGAAAATAATTTTTTTTTTTTTTTCATTGTTTTTTTATTGGATCTTTCTTACGAAATTTACAGTATGTATTCAAATCTTAAACCTATCTTAAACTAAAGTATCCTGCCATTGCTGGATCTTGTTTTTGGCGAGAAGTACTGTTTATCACCGGACCAAGTCTAGCGTGTCCTTTCTTTTTAGCCGTATATGACCGGGAAAATTTTGAAGGTTTTGAGCGAGTGGGTTTGAGTGAGAGGACAACTTTGATACATATGACCTGCTTAATTTTTTCATTTCCTCGGAAATATAAGGAATGTTTAAATCTTTGCGTATGTTATCATTCCTAACATACCATGGGGCACCACAAATTTGACGCAGTATTCTTGACTGTCTTCTCTGCAGCTTATTTATGTTAGAAGCCGATGCCGTTCCCTACAACTGGATGCCGTATGTCCATATTGGCTTCAATATGGTTTTGTAGATGGTGATTTTATTTTCCAAACTGAGAGTAGACTGGGAGCCAATAAGCCAGTGGAGTTGAGCCATTTTTAATTTCAATTGTATGGTTTTTGAGTCAATGTGATTTTTCCAGGTGAGACGTCGGTCTAGGTGAATACCCAAATATTTCACATGGTTATGAACGGGTATGGTACTACCGTGAATAGTGAGGGCTGGGCAATTGTTCTGTCTAAGAGAGAATGTAACCTGTATACTCTTAGTGGCATTTACTTTTATCTTCCACTTTTCGAGCCAAGATTCTAATGTGTGTATATGAGACTGCAGTTGTCTAGAAGCCATTAATGGGCAAGTGCTAGTGCTCATGAATGCAGTGTCATCAGCGAAAGTTGAGGTTTGAATTAGGGAATGAACAGGCATGTCAGAGGTGTAGATGGTATATAGTATAGGGCCTAGTATACTGCCCTGCGGAACTCTTGCTGAAACTTTTCTTTGAGTTGAAACAGAGTCTTTATCGGTTATTTTTTGATCACACCTCGTATTTTAACGATGTTAAAAGAAAGATTATTTCAAACATATGAAATGTATGAAATTTGAACAAATTTTTTGTCTTTCAAAGTTAAATTGCGTTTGTCGCATTTTTTCTTTCTCTAAAGACGATACAATCACATTGTGGATGATTGCGTAAGTCATTATCCTTAAATGACAAATATGGATTTATTGACTTGACTATCGTCATCCTCCCACAAAAAAAAAAAAACTTTTATTTTAGCATAACCATGCCAAAGACAATTTTTTTCGTGTAAAATCTGTATTCTATTATTGATTTTACTTAGCCGGCATTCTGTCTGCCACCCATTCTAGCACCAGCAGCTCCTGTGCCAGAAACTATTGTGGACGTATTCGTCTATGCTGGCAACATATAAACGGAACGTGCATGAGGTACAATCAGTCCCCCCACTTTGTCCCCTAACTGAAAAATCTGTTTATATAAGTAAAAATGTTTTACGATTTGTTTTCACACCCAACAATTTTTTTTGGCAAACAAAATGCAGCTAAAAATTGAATACGAATGAAAAAGGAATAGAAAACAGAAGATCGAAGAGGAAAAACAAGTTTGGTCATCTGTTTGTTTCAGTGGCAGCTGGTGCTTGCTTGTACTTGCTGCTGAGAGAAAGAAATAGAGAAAAACGAACGAAGATTTTGCATATGAGACGTAAGGAATAAAACTAAAACGTGTCTGCGCTGATACTTTAATACTCCCCTCACTCTACCCTACCCAGAACGCAATCGTTGTCGACCCTATTCTGAGTGATTTTACTCACCTGACTAAAATCCATTAACTTGTCTGTTCGGGAATTGTATAGAAATAAAAGAAATGAAACGTTTGGTACAATTCCAACTTAGTGAATAAATAATTAACATGATGACGATAATCATGCAAAATGTCGAATGTAGAAACGTTTTATTTGAAAAATAACACGATAGAACAAATTTGGTACACCTGCGCATTTCACACTACATTTGAAAATTATACAACGTGCGTTTTAACGCGAGTTGCCGCAGTTAAAAGTATAGTTTGTCATTGGGAATTGTCGTACTGAAATTTCCGAGGACTCACGTCGGTAATTTGCAAATAGTGCCCATGATATATATATTATCAGGAAATACAAGTAACACTTGTCTTACAAGATGTTTAATTCTTTTACCCACAACAAATATATTAGCCTCTTTTCTCACGTAGTTTAAATCTATGCTGAGGGACATGTGCGTAACCCAAACACCCCGGATTAATAAAACTGTGAGATCATTTGTACGAACATTGCGCTAAACTACACCATTAGAGCTGCTAACTCAGAAGCTACCGTGAGTCAAACTAATCCCTGCCGATCTCAGAGGACCGTGTAAACAAAAAAGCATACAGCTATAAAAAGACAAGGCGGGAAAGATATATACTCGTCGACAATTAGTTCTAAGATTCAACTACTTATTGTTAGGCTCACTACGTGAGCGATCCAATAAAACAAATAAAGCAGAAAAAAAGACAATTATATTATCGAATTCATATTCACGAATTCATTCTCCTATGTGGTCTATACGTCTATATTCGTTAGGTTGTCATAAAAGTTTTGTTGCAATTAGAGATGTGAAAACCAAACCAGTCCTTTACAAATATGATAATATTCACTAATTTCTCATATTCGGACAGAGAATTGTCAATTGTATTTAATTTTTCAGTTAGTTGAACTGGAAGTCTTCATGTTATCAAGTACATTTTTCTTACATTTCAAACGAAAAATCTCATTTTCATTTGGTGTTCTCCAATGTTACGTGGAAATTATTTGTGTTTCTTAATATCGTAGGTAAATTTTAAATATCTATCGTATTATAGCTTTCTCAGAGATGTTATAGAATTGACCAAATTCCTTTTGAGGTTTGAAACCTTGAAGTGTCCCGCATTTGAAAAACATGCTTGATATGAGAACAAATTTCAAGGGTGTTTTGATGTTTAAATATTATTCATATTAGGTATTCTTGGAAGTAAAATATAATAATAGAAATTTTCAAAATCCATTAAAGATTTAAAAGAGGTAAGTTGAAACTGGCTAAACATTAGTTGAAATATTTATAAATTGCGTTTCTCTAAA
The DNA here is from genome assembly GCA_019455685.1 of Philornis downsi. NCBI lineage: Eukaryota > Metazoa > Arthropoda > Insecta > Diptera > Muscidae > Philornis > Philornis downsi. The sequence goes on along the minus strand of JAHXMU010000099.1, from coordinate 1,801,181 downwards.
ATAAAATCGTTCAACCTTGGGCACTGATAGAACAAATTCCTTGCATCCCATGAATGAGACATGAGAGAGCTTCTCACATTCAGCAGTATTACATGCATTCTATTTCAGACCACTCGTTGGTACCCAAAAAAAAAAAAAATAAAAAATGTTGGCTATGACGCCGTGTTCTAGTTGAACACAACAAAATCCGTTAATTTTTGTCTAGAAAATACATATTGATCTATATAATCAACAACAAGCGCATGGACGTGAGTATTTGTAGCTATATGTATGTACTAATGTGCGTTCCTAATTCATCTCTAATACTGAATGTCATTGGGCAAACACTAAAGTTTGGACCAAGGCCGCATATCCACATATGGGGGTGGATATGAGGATCGCACTCAAAGTGTATGCAAGAGCGAAGTACGACGCTTTTTAAAACTTTTGAGATGTTGCAACCACAAGTACAGGGGTATATTACATACAATATGCCACCTGTTAACATATATATTCCCTTGCGTCCCATGAATGAGAGATATGGGAGAGTTTTCCACATTCTATTTTGAAACTCACTCCACGGGAACTACAGTTTAACGATGATTTCGAACGTCACAGTTTAAGATGTATTTACCAAACTTGTCGATTATTTAACTACTTGAACTTTTTGTCAGATACATCGATGTTATCGCCACTCAAATAATGGTGGCTGTATGCGGGATTGAACCCCTTGAGCATACGAATGATAGTCGTGTGTACTAACCATCGCTCCACGGTCAGTTCACATATTTTTTATTTAAAATTGAAAATTTATTTTATGCTGAAATTCTTAAATTTCAAACTTCCTCAAACGTACATAATATGCAAGCTAATAGAGATAAGTTGAAAGGTGCAAAATTTGACAGGTTCACAACCAGGCTTGTTAGAAACATTTGTGCCACAACCGTATTCAAAAAGAAATAGTAATTTTTGATTGTTTTATAAATTATATTCAATCTCAGAAATATTGTAAGTTGGTAACGCAGTGACAGCTATATTTGCCAAAATTTAATATCATAAATGTTATTAGTGTTGGAGCCATGCTTGGTTCTGTGCGGCAAAAAATGATTTCAGCGATTTTTGCACCGCGTGATTTATTGAGCAGTGATGTTACATTAAATTTTGTTTACGAAATAGAATTTGTGCTACCGAAATGTTTAGAACGGTGCAGAAAGCTTTCATAGAACACACTTTTTTGGAAATAGCTCAAAAAAAAAAAAAAAACTCGAGAACGAGTTGAAGACTAACAGCGCTCCGGACTACCATTAACCTTTACCACCAACAAAATCCTTTTGGATTATACTGGCTTTTCAAACAGATCAGTCAACTCTAATTTAATACATATTTTTTTGGTCTCAGCCGCCTCAAATCTCGATAGGTACCAAACACAACCAATTTTTTCGAAAAAGACAATCGCGGTGATATCGGGAAGATATCAACAGCAGGTTATGGAATGCTTTAATGCAGGAGACAAGATTTGGATTTATGCTTATGATATGGAAACAGTCGACTAATTAAGTGAATATCGTGTCAAAGGTGAAGGAAGAACGAAATGGTCGTGTCAAAGTCGCGATTATCGTGGTACTGCGCATTATGAGTTTATTCCGTCGGGCCAAATTGTCAATAATGAATATTATTTCAGTATTAAGCGTCGTTTGCGTAAATTTATTCTCCAAAAGAGGCCGACAACTCCTGTTTTTTATATCACGATAATGCGTATTTTACTCTGCGTTGATTCACCGCGAGTTTATCCCCAAAAATTCAACTAATTTCTGCTAATTCTCTCCAGAACCACCGCATTCACCCGATTTAGCGCCGTGTAGCTTTTGATAATGAAAGCAGCACACATTGCCACATTTTGGATGTTAATAAATTGTTCATGAATATGAAATACTTGCAACTGGAATATGGTACGGAAAATATACATATATATACATACATACTAATATATATGTAATATAATAATAATATTATATATATTGGTAGTGCTGTTTCGAATAAAAATGTAATTGAAGTTGGGCACAAATTGGGTTATATGCAAAAGGTTTTTATATGAAATGCATTGAGAGAGATATGAAATGATAAACAACGAAATTATCGTGAATACATTTTATGATACTTTTTGCCAA
>JAHXMU010000099.1:1697699-1799024 GCA_019455685.1 Philornis downsi | reverse complement strand
TAAACAACGAAATTATCGTGAATACATTTTATGATACTTTTTGCCAATACCATAAGTACGTATTGAAATGGTAAACAACGAAATTATCGTGAATACATTTTATGATACTTTTTGCCAATACCATAAGTACGGGATATAGTGCAGAGTGCCACCGTCTCTTCATCGTTCGGCTGGGAACTCTGGCACTCACATCCATTACAAGAAACAACTCTGCTTCATTAGAGATAAGAACATTTTCAAGATTGGTAAATAATTATTAGGCTTGGAAAACACCGGTTAATCGATGAAACCGTCAACACCAAAATCAATATTTTAACAAAACAGTCAAAAAAAAAAAAAAAAATAATAAATCGTCAGATTTTATGTTACGTAATACTCAGGCATGCAATAAATTGATGAGAGAGAATACATGTGGACATTTAATGTACATTAGAATTATGTAATTGTTCGTTAAATTTGCATAACAAAATAAAACTGTGTGTACATGTCATATATTTTCTACCACACCACTCGCACTTATGTCCTTCAATGTTTGTATTGCATTATCGATTTTCATATTAAGATGAGTACAATCGCTAAATATATGTGGCAACCCTTGACGCCAAGTGGATTTTTGTGATAGTTACAAGTGAATAATATCTTATACGACTTGCTTAAAGTAGTTTTATTTTTGTTGTTGTTTTTGCATCGATTTAATGTCTTAAAGCGGTGCTTTGCTGGCATTTCTTTTTAAATTGATTGGATTATATCATTTTCGTTCTGTTTGAGTAATTTGCTTTTACTTTTGCCTAAGATTGTGTAGCTGAAATAACATAAAAATACCAAATATTAATTAAGTAATGTTTGTTTTTTTAAATTTTTGAATTCCAAATTTCTATTTCCTTTTACAAAACGAAAATGCAACCGACTAATGAATTGTAGCTTATGAAAGTGGCAAATACTTTACTGGGAGATAAATTGTTTACAGCTCTAATGAAGGCAACATTCTATGGCCACTTTGTTGCAGGCGAAGATCAGATTAAAATCATACCAACTCTGGAAAGGTAATTGTTGAACCCTCCACAGAAATTGACTAATTTCGTTTCTATTTTCTTTTTATTTTTATTTTTCGAATATGTCATGGATTATTTATCGAATGTGGAATAAACGCAAATGCGACACCGCCCACTTGCTTCTTTATTTGAATTTTATTACGCCATGCCCCCTCCATAACCACATAAATCAAACACAAACATTTGAAACGTACAAAACGTAGCTAATGAAATTTGCCAAAGGAGTACTAGGTGGCACCCTCTTTGAACTTCTCATGAAGTCAACCTTCTATGGACACTTTGTGGCTGGCGAGGATCGTCATAAGATTGTGCCAACACTTGAGAGGTTGTCCAAATCAATTCAATTTTGTCTTTGTGTCTCCATAAGATTTAAAACCTGCATCGTTCACGATTAATATATAAATACAAATATTTCACTTGTCGTCGTCCACCACAAAAACAAAAAATTAGTATAATTTTGTTTTTTAAAAATTTGCATTATCATTGCATGTTAAAAAGAAATTGGAAACAAAAAGATTGGAATTGAAACGTTAAAATTGGAATTCTTCAGTGCCGTGTAATTGAAACCCACATTATTTGTGTTGGCTTAAGAGTCGATTGTTATAGTTGGGACATTTAAAAAATTATTTAATTCGTTATATTAATTTGAAATTTTCAATTAAATAAATTGTTCGAGCTGTTTAAGAGTTTAAGCATTGTGTAGAAGCATTTGAAACACTGTGTAGAAAATTTGAATAAGCTGGTATTAGTGTGGTCAATATAATGCGCGTACTTTGAGTGTATAGGTATTTGATAACAGCTGCTGGTTTTCAAGTATAGAATAGATTTTCAAGAAACTCGCAACTGGTTTTTTTTTTGGAAAGAACGCCATTAGTGGCGGAACAAATGTCCTATATTTAAACCTTCGAATACTCAGTACAAGCACATGTAGGAGAGCACATGTGGAAAAACGCTTCAAATATATGTATATTAAAATTAGTTATCTGAACTTGAAAAACAAAGTGCCGCAGTGGTCGAGTTAACTAAATAACGTCACTATAGTGTTTCGATTTCCCGGCGGGGGAAATACTTTACTTCCAAATTTTTTCGTCGCAAAAATTGAATATTTAATTGAGAAACCTTATTTGGAGTTAAGATTCATACTTTCATTTCAATGTCTCCATAACAGTTGTAACTTTTATGAACAGAAATCTGTGGGTCATTCATGTGAGGTAAATTTTATAGTTACATTTTGGCAGTAGTCAAAATAAGTCATATTTATTAAAATTAATTTCGCGCCAACTCTCATACATAAATTGAGCTATTTTAGAATCTTGGAACTTCGTCAAAAAATGCGAAAATTCCGTTTTAGTCGGTTAAATAGAATAGGAGATTATACATGACATACGGATTTATAGAAAGCCCAAGGGTGGGATTTTTATACAGGAAGATATGAATGAAATTGTTTGAATTTCAGAAATGTGAGGCAAATGAAACAATAACAATTTGAACGCAATTCGTTATTGGGTAATCGGAAATATGTAATTATCTCAGGTTGTTTGGGGTTGAGTGTAAAAAAAAGTTAATGGTAATTCCAGCATTTTTACGATAATGTAAAAATATTTTTATTAATTACATCATATCCGGATGTCTCCATAAGTGTTTCAAATCTGAACCCGTTGTTATATCTAGAGTGTAAATACACAAATTTGGATTTTTCTCAAAATTTGAGGATTTATTGTAAAAAAATAGTTACAAACTTATACTTGGATGTATTCATCGCTAGTATATTCCTTACATCTGTCATTACATGGATTTCGCGTCGAAAAAATTAATCATCTTTTCAGGCAATCTACAAATCGACCTTTGCCACCGACCGGTAGAGGCAGTAACTGAAATACAATTTAATTGTAAGCAGGATGTGAGGAATGTATAGTGGATTGGATAGAAAGTTATATTTCGGTATATTCAGACAGAGACCAGCCTTATCGTGCAGCAAGACCACTTGATCGTGTCTTATTGTGATCGTTTTTATTTCAATGCATTCAATTCAAAAAGTTGTATTCACTTATTTATATAAAACCACATGTAGGGCCAGGTGGTATCTATAAGCTCCAATTTAATCCTATCGTCCTAAGAAGTGAAAGGAATAACTCTTTAGTAATTTTAATAAGTTTAATTCAGCACAATACTAGTCTCCAGCCCTTTAACAACGTTATCACAACATTTATATTGATTTTATGGTATTTACTAAATACTACGATTATCCTCTTATGATTTTGTTCATAATCTTATTTGAGAACTTCAGTGCGATCATTAAGTTGGTTGAGATTAGCTTAGTCGCTGTGCTCAAGTTCATGAAGGTCCACACGTTTTACGAAATTAGAATGTAAGTGATTTGCCTGATTTGCCTGGTTTAAATGGGGTTTATTTTATTACTTCACTTCTGGCAGTAGTATGAGAAATTGTTGATTGTTGGTCTAGGACGACGCACACAAAGACTATTATTATTTTTCCTTTAAGGACTTGCTCTTGGGTTTTTTCATCGCAGATGTCTGCGGTTTATGGTTGGTTCGTGCACCTAGTTTAGTAAACAGTTTCGTTTGTTGTCGATACTTAACTATGTTGTTCGAAGTTTTAACCAAAATCCTAGACCACATGATCGAAAATCCTTTTGGATGCAAACAACCAAAGTCCCTGTGCCAACGTACGACAAAAGTTTCAGATGAATACAGACGACCAAAATAATTGTGGGACGCTGAAGACCGATGTCACTGCATTGTAAAAATGACCTAAATCCCTGTATGGTATCGAAAACAAAAATCTCTGTTGGGAACAAATACAGGAATTCCAGTTAGATATCGATGATAGAATTCCTCGTACTATTCAGACGAGCCAAGTCGCTGTGTAGTGCAGGTGGCCTAAGTCCTTCTGGGTGAAGGGCAGATGACCGAATTCCTTGTTGTGTTCGATGACCCAAATCCTATCGGAGTGTTGACAGGAGACTTTAATGTGATGGGGAACAGAAGTCCCTCAGGGAAACTGAAGATAGGAGCTTTTGTTGTTAGAAGGGAGCGCGTAACAGAAATTTGTGAGGGTTACAGACATTTGATATTTTTTGGGATACACATACTCAAGTCCCTAAGGGAAATAGATAATTAAAAATTATCCAGATAGGCACATCCAACAGAAATTCCTGAGGAAAACAAACGACGGATGACGAGCATTGTATTCTTTTGGGACTTTTGAGGTACAAACGACCCAATTCGACGGGCAACCCAAATCCCTTGTGTTCTGAAATCCCAGGGGTATTTATGTCGTTTGACTGCAGTAAAGGTAAAGGCGGTAAAGAGGGGTAAAAATTTTAATTTCGTGCATTTCCTTTTGAGGTCAAATGACCGGAGTCATTGTGGGCCTTCGAAAGCCAGGATTAGGAAACGAACCGAAATCAATTTGTGACGCCGACTACAGAAACATATGACATATGTACAGAGAGTCAATGTTTTAATAGGGTATAGACAACCTAAATTCCCGTGGTCTGCAGATGGCAGATTGTATGGAGTGCCGGTGACCCAAGGTTCCGTGAGTTACTGACAACCGAAGTCTCTCTCGGATACATCCCAAATACTTATGAGAAACAGATTACCGAAGTTCCTTTGAGGTAAAAAACAGCAATTTATGTGGAATACGGACTACGTAAACCCATTTGGAGTACTTGGTATAGATGACAAAAATTCATATGTGCTACATAATTCAGAATTCCCTGTGGCTTACGGACGACTGACGCCATTATTGATATACATATAGATGACTAAAATCCAAACTTCTCTGGTTAAAGGAACGCGACGACTGCCGGCCAAACTGAGCTATTTATATGATATATGAAATGATAGTACAGAGAATTACATTGTGTACATCATTGATAACATGGACCGAGTGCCCCATTTTTATAAAGATCATTTCTGTTTGTTTCGTTGCAAAAATCTGACTCTCAGAGATCATTAACAGTTCCTAATGGAAATTAATTGTTCAAAACATAGTTATTATATTTTAAAGCAATATGCTTCTCTGTAGCTGTTAATCAGCACTTTAGTTGGCTCACTTATCGGCAACAACTTTTATGCATGTTACAGGATATCGCGATGTAAATAGATTTGCAAAATATTTCGTCACTGGTTTGAGTTGTTCGAGAGCTGAGCGCTTTCAACCACAACCAGAAAAAACATGTATTTTTAGTTGTAATCTTTTCTACGGAGCATTTTTGTTCAAAACTTTTTTACTTTTTGTTCCTATAGATCTTCTAGATCTAAATTAAATTAAATTCCACACATGTTTTTTCATAATTTACGTTTTTAATCAAATTATGGGATTTTTTTTTGGTTTTTGTTTTTGTTATTGTCTTCTCCAATAAAAGTGTTATAACTCTACCGTTGTTCATCCAGTCATCACCTTCTAGGTATAGGTTGAAAGTTTTTGAGTGCTGCTATTCAATTCAATATGACTTGACAAGAAAATCTAATGTTTTCGGAAAATGTTTGTGAAATGTAAATATTGTGAACACAAATGTGTGGACTTTTAAATTAAGAAAATTTGCCTTTCACAAAAATTTTCAAAGACAAACATTAGTTCCATGGTAATTTACAAGAACGATCTACTACGTCTAAGGACGTGTTGAAAAAAGCAGCTGTTAAAATCTTTTTCAAGTAATGATGGGATCAAGATTGCCAAAATTAGGTCAATCATGTTAAAATCCATTATCAACACTGAAAAATACCATGATATATGGGAATATAGTATGTTTTCAATGAACAAGATAGCGAAATGAAATGAGTTTGTCCACTACAGCGGTTTCAAAACAAATATCAGCTGTAGTCCGAATAAAATGATCTCACAGTGGATATATTGAGAAGACAAAAATTATGTGGAGTTTAAGAGTTCTCGAAATTTTATTTACCAATGAACAATTTTGGACAACAACAACAACAACAACAAGGTGTTGACTCCCGGATGAATGAAACATGCAAATGGCGACCTCAGTTCAGCGGCGCAGCTCAGTGTGTTGCGTTCTTTCAAACTTGATTGCTGGTCTTTTTTATGAGAAATTTACCCAATAGCAAGTTTTAATCATAGAAGGGAATACTACGGAGATTGCAACTCGTTCATCTCAGATACTCCCGGTAGGTTCAAGCAGCTTGAGCCTACAAGTTAAACATTTTGTCTTTTGGGGCCAGGAGCGAATTGGAACCTTTATATTATTTCTCTCTACGGCTTTAACATTTTCCATTGACTGTCATAGATATTCACTTTTAAAGGTTTCAAATTGGATTTTGCCCGAACATATCTCAAACCGGATTATGAACGACATTATATTCGTGTAAAATCAAAAACCAGCGGTAATTATAGATATGTTTTTGTTTCTTTAATGATTTAGTGCAGTTTCTCAATAGCCCCCTAAACCTTATTAATGGACACGGCACTGGTAACAAAGAGCAAAAAAAAAAAAAATAAAGAAAACAAAAATAAATTCCACTATTATTTGTGTTGGTGATAGCACACAGATTATCATATTATCACCAAATCATATCTTAACAAATAGTAACAAATCCGACACAAAATTCTCTGCCACAGCTTGAAATTGAATTTAATCAAAATTTAAACGATTCATCAGCCGAAAACGGACGGACGACGTGTGTGTGTGTGTGCCATTAATATTCTTTGTCAAGGACGTGACGCAATTGTTGGAATATTCCATAGGCTTCTAACATGGTGTAATTGTGTCAGATTTCTATAATGACTAAACACTGGTGTGACATTTCGTCAATTGTTTAATAACAAGACAATCAGACACTCATAGTCACTCATACGCACTCACGTAAAGGAACAAAATCACCTTTTTGTATCGAATGATAAGTTAGTTCGGAATCTAACCAAGATCAAGTTACTCCACCAAATAACCTTGGGTAATAACAATGGCACAGAACATTACAACACTGGCGTCCCTAAAGCTATGTATGTATCTATTTACATATATATACAGACAATATGTATATATATACCTATATATATATACATATGTATATATATAGGAGGTGTGTTCCAAAAATAATGTGAATTTTCAAATTTCGCGGTCTGTGTACATTCGACTTTCGATTATTATTTTTTTTATGTCGGTACTCTCGTCTCGAAGATATGTTGGCAATTTTATCCATATAGCATGTTTAGTTTGTTTGTGAGAGGCATAAATAAGGCAAGTGTTTTGCGTGTTCGGAGACTTTCTGCTATCGAAAAAAATGGATCAAAGAACTTGCATCAAATTTTGTGTAAAAATGGAATTAAGTGCTCAAAAACGCTTGAAATGTTGACAGTGGCATACGGTGAGAGTATTCTGAGTAAAAAAAAAAAAAAAAAAAAAAAATGTTTACAAGTGGTACAAGCTTTTTACAGAAGGTCGAGAAGATGTGAATGACGACGCTCACTCTGGACGCTCCAGCGTCCAGCGATGAAAATGTTGAGAAAGTTAAGAAAATTGTTATGGAGAATCGTCGAACCACAATTAGAGAAGTTGCTGAGGATTTTGGCATATCGGTTTGTGGCTTATGCCATGCAATCTTTTCGAAAATTTTGAGAATGAAGCGAAGTTCGTTCCAAAATTACTGAATTTTGACCAAAAACAACGTCGCATGAGCATCGCTCAGAAATTGCTGAATGACGTCAACGATGATCCAGATTTGCTTAAAAGGGTCATAACTGGTGACGAATCACGGGTATATTCGTATGGTTATGACATCAAAACCAAAGCCCAATCATCCCAATGGAAGAGCCCAGGAGAGCCAAGACCAAAAAAAAAAACACGCCAAGTCCGATTAAATGTCATGGTTTTGCTCACTGTTTTTTCGAATACCAGGGCGTAGTGCTTCAGGAGTTCTTACCACAAGGTCGTACGATAAATAAGGAGTATTACCATGAAGTTATGCGTCGTTTGCTTAAAGCAATACGAAAAAACGCCCGGAATTGTGGGAAAAAATTCATGGCTTTTGTATCATGATAATGCACCTGCTCACTCATCTTTGCTTGTGAGAGATTAGTTGGCCAAAAACAACACCGTTATCATGCCTCAGCCACTGTATTCACCAGATTTGGCCCCCTGCCAAATTTCTGTACCCAAGATTTAAGAGACCCACGAAAGGACGGCGTTTTGCGACGATTAAGGAGATAAAAACTTGTCTTATTTGTGCCTCTCACAAACAAACTAAACATGCTATATGGACAAAACCAGCATAAAAAAAAAAAAAAAAAATAATCGAAAGTCGAATGTACGTAGCGAAGTTTGAAAATGTACCTCATTTTTTTAACACACCTCGTATATACATATATGTACATATATATCTATGTACATTTCGATTTATTAATCTACCTTTAGTTCATTTGTTTGTGTGCATGATCAGCTCATTTTGAACCATTAATTAATCAATAGTGATGATTTATTATTGGCTTCGCGAAGATGTTTGTTCTAACATTTTGTTGGATAATTTTGCAGGTTACGCTCGTTTGGTGTCAAACCGATTCTGGATTATTCCGTGGAAGAAGATCTCTCACAAGAGGAGGCGGAGAAACGTGAAGTCGAGTAAGTTTTTGAGCTGTCTTATAATTAATTTTAGTGTAGAATGTAATAAATAGTTTCTATAATATAAATATAGCTTTCACAAATTTTCGTAATCTCATTATATTGTTATATTTTGCAACTACTGCTAATTCGAGTACACTGAATTCAACGGCCTTAGTCGTTTTTTATGTCAGAATCTCTTATAAAGGAACTAGCAAGTATCCCTTTCTTTTGCACGTCGAATTCCTTTGCAGTTTGTTTTCCACTGGCAGTAGAAGCTTGCTTACCATTTTTTACTACTCTGATTTCAAAAGCTTAATCAGACAGCTGCGTCTTATTTGTCCCAATTCGGATTTTCAACAATCTAGACTACTTTACTTTTACTGGCGGTTTCACTGAAAAGGCGATTTTCCGAAAATCCATTTTATAGCAGGTATTCGCAGGTAGCAGGTATTTTAGCTTCAGCTATGTGTTTTAGTGTATTATACATTTTTTTGTCATTTCCAAGAATCTTTTCCGATTGTTCGGGTTCTGTAATAGAATGGAATTTCATGATTCAGCTTCAGCCTTTCTAAAAATACGAATTTTGAAATGTCTCTCTCTACTCCGTGGAATAAATACATTTTTTCCATTTTAACGATTTTATTTTTATCCATTTCATTTTGACCTCCAAAAAAAGAACACCTTGCGTACATTGACAGAATGCACCACTTTCGTCCACGTTCTTAAATGTTTTACCTTCTGAGCGTTGAAATTTTAGAAAATTCTTTTTAATGCATATATACAAATATAACGGAAAAGGACTGTTCGCATGTATTTTGGCGGTTCAATTATGGCTTCTGTTTTCTGCGTTGTTTATTCCTTTAAGTAAGTATTAATATTGGAACCAGACCTAAGGCATAATTTTTTGTGATTTCAATTCCATCTTCCTTCTTTTATCCTCCAAAAGTACGTATTTCTACAAATCCCTCCCTTTTTTATAACTATAGTGGTAATCCCTTAATATTGCGTTTTAGCTCCAGTCATTTGTTCTAGGCGAGAATACTATTTTTGCTTTTTTCATTTCCCGTTTTGTATCTTAAAGCACGAATTACCAAAAATCCCTTCTGTTTCTTCGCCCAATCTGCAGGTTTGGCCATTTCAACTGCAGCCGCTTGTTGTGGATGATGGTACCATTTCCTCCCTGTTTTATTTTAGAAGTAAAAATTTGCAAAAATACCGCCCCATCACTCTTCTACTGTGGTAGGTTAATTTTCAACCATAATTCCACGATCCCAGTTTCAGCGATTTGTTGTAGTCTTTCCTGTTTCTACGGCTAAAAGTACGAAAAATCTCTTTCAACGGCTTGCACACTCTGATGCTTAAGGGATGCTGGAATTCAGTCGCTTCTTGGAGACAACGTTACTATTTTTGTCCCCCTTCTTTTGTGTTTTATCCCCTGAATGTACGATTTTTTTAAATCTTTCCCGTTTCTTTCTTACGATGATAGGTGAACGTAAGCAAGTGAGTTAAGTGCAAAAAGTTGATCGTCGTCGAATCGGTCATTTCGTAGGGAAATTACCAGACGCTTTAAGTTTTAAGGCCATTTGCTTAGTGTTATTTTCGATGTCTTCGGCGCAGAAATCAAATTCGACTTAAGAAAACCCCCAAGAAAAAGTTTAACCGGATCAAATTGGTGGATCGCACTCTACTTGAGATTGTTCCATATCATAGTCACTGGATTTATGTGCTGTCTATGATCGCCCTAACAACACAAAATTATACAGATCTTACGTTCGATTGACGTATGGAAGTTGGCTAATTGTTCACTGAATCATTCGACTGGAAAGGGCCGAGCATCGTTGCCTATTTTGATAGTTTGATGACGTTTTGTCATTTGCAGGCATTGCTCGACGCGTTGTTCTTTGCATTTGCGATGTTTGTTGCGTGTTTAAAGGATGGTGTTATGCCAGCTTTCCACTGTGCAACTCCATATATAATATTAAAAAGACTGTGAAAATTGAGGTACATTTTTACCCCTGGATAGTACTTTGTTTTTTCGCCATGAACATTTTCAAACACTGATTTGTAAATATTTGAATAATAAATCGCTGATATAAAAAAACTAATTTCTCCAACTACTTCACATGATTTTTTTACATTTTTAATGTTTTATTTTAGTAATGAAGTAAAAACACAAAGGACACAATTTCACAATTCTGTATACGTAAATATTGTATACAATATAATTGTTGACGCGTCTCCGTTGGAAAAACTAGAATTTTGGAGTTATTTACCTATATATAGCAATGCTCAAATATCAAAAACTGTGATCTTCAACCTAAATGATCACACCAAAAGTTGTCCGAATTCCCCTATGCCTTACCTGCTATGTGTATTTTAGACAAAATAACAAATTATTAGTCCCCGTTAGCTTCATAATTTGGATGTCGAATTTTCGTTGTCATACTAAAAGACTATCGTTTATAGAAGGTGATCCATCTTGTTATATTTATCTGTTTTTTTCTTCCAAGGTCTTCCGTTTCCAGTGCTGGCGATGTCAAAGAGGATGGAGCTATGCCCCAATACCATGTTGACAAATCATTTGCCGATCGACGATTTAAGGTCCACAGTGCCAGAACCTATTTCTATTTGAATGAGGCCACATGTGAACGTAACATGGAGACCTTTATCAAATGTTTGGAAGCCGTTTCAGGTAAGCAGCAATCTCACAATCGCACCAGCGGCAGCGCTGTCAATTAGATTCAATTAAAGAATTCGTATGGAATATTTTCAATAGATTTATATGTGTGTGAGTTTTCGGAAATGCATGCCGACATATGTTTTAAATATTAATTAAGTTTTATTATGGTTGTTTTTTTTTTTTTTAAATAGCTTAGTTTTATTTTAATTTAAAAAAAATAATTGATTTGTGGCGCGACGCAGACACAACAAATAGAAAATAATTGCATTGTTAGAAAATCTATAAGCAAAATAAATGTGTTAACATTTAACGTACATATGTTAATATATAAGTAAAGATAATAATTATTAGTATTATACAATATAACAATTATATAAAAATTAGTTTAACAAATTCAAACAGCAAGTTGGAGATGCGCGATAAGTTGTAAAACTAAGGTTTACTTCAGAAGTGTATTCATATAATGTTTGTAAATCAAACAGAGGTCTAAGTACGGGGTGTTTATAAATTATAAGTCAAATATTTTCAATATTGATTCGTCATTCCGAACGCCAATTTGGGAAGTATTTACCAACCGTTTAATACTCGAACATTTTGTCAAAGATATTCAGATGAATATTAAGTATACAGCGTCCAAAACAAAACAAAGATGGTCCATTATAAATGTACATAAATCGGGGCACTGCCTCTCTATGTCAATAAACTAACACCATTTATTGCTTTCAATTAATGAAGAAAAGGTTAAAATGGTGGGAAATTTCTGAAATGCAAAGTTTAGTTTAGTTCTTGCATGAGCAGTTTTTTCCCCCAGAAAAATTGGAGTGGTCTCCCAACTTGGAAAAGTTATTTCAGATGTCTATGCACTTTCTACCTATAGATGGCGGCCAGAACAGACATTTCTATCTATTGTATATCCCAACCTCTCCGATCCAATTTGAGACACCACATTTTGATTAAGATTATGAGCCCATATATGTATTTTTGGGAGAGTTTTTGTTTCGATGACTTTCAGAAGTGATTTATCCGCATTCGTCATAGCCCGTACAGCAGGACTGGCGTCCGGTATAGTTTGAATTTGTTTGCGGAGAGAGCTTTGCTGTTTCTAAGCAATATTCTTCTCTTAATTACCAGGTTGACATCGTTAGTTTTATTGACGATGCAGCCTAGGTTTGTGGGTTAAAACACCATTACAAACTTTTAGTCGTCAACGTTCACGCAGCAATCCGGACATTTACTGCCGGACTTACTGCTGATATCTCCTTTTCAATGCTTGTGAACGCTGCAGTAACATACATATTACAGTTTTTGGTCAATGATGACTACATTATTAGTACATAAAAATCCTGTTTCCTTTTCTGCTTTTGTTCACAGACAGACGATTCGTTCGTGCACCTTTTCCAAAACAAATTGCAAGATTTGTATGTTATTCCTGAAGAGTTCATCTCAATCAGCATTACACTCAAGCTTCTCAGGAAGACAAAATCTATCCATGACTTCATACAATGTTTGCCGTATCGGACTGCTGCTTCTAGCTTTACAGCCGACGAAAAGGTGGTACCCATCGATACGTTTTTCTAGGATCTTCCCCAGGATTGGATTTCCGATCTCGTTGCGGTTCGGTGCTGAGCAATCTATGCCATTGACGACAATTCGCGTTATTTCTTCATCTGTGCTGCCGTTCGAAACCTGTAGCACGTAGAAATGTTCTCTCCATAGTTGCAGCATACTTTGCGCGTTTGTGACCAGATTTCCACCATTGTCCATACAAATGGGAAGCTCTGTTCCATAATTTTCACTTTTTGAGAATTTTCCGGTCTCACCCCTGTTCCTACAGATTTCTATATATTCACTCTATCCACAAACATTTCTTTCTCTCACAAAGACGATTTGCCTCTTTTCTCTCCTTCTTATAGTGTTATCTTGCAGCACGCGCTTCCATGTATCAGGAGATGCAATGCTAGGGCTTATGTGAGAGGCGTTTTTCACATCCAAGCGCGGTTTTTGAGGTAGTTAATACCAAATGCAATTGAAAATGTTGCCACTGTGTGTCAGGAACGTTAAGATTTGGGGTTTGTTTTATCGTAGAAGTTGAGAATTTGTTGGAATAGGCTTCGACTGTCTCAGAGACGACGTCTACCTTGCTTTATGCTTGGTTACGAGGGTTTTTCATTCTGAATTCTAAGTGCAACAAGGAAGTGATCTGATGTACATTTGCACCATGGATCTCACGCATGCCCAAATTGCAAGAAGCATGGTTCGTATTGACATGTGATCACCTGTTATGTGATTTCGTGTTGTGATCAGGAAATTGCCAAATTGGTTCCACTCACTACCATGTCAAGCGCCGCCACTAAAGAAAGCAGTCTAAACCCACGAAGTGTTGCCATGTGGACTGCATTTTCTGACTATTGGACTAGGAGTTAGTCTTTGTCAGCTTTTTTTCTGCCGTGACGATTTTATTCAATTTTGAAATTAATTTATGTATGATTATGCCTATTTCCAAAAAACATGAACAAATCCCCTATAAACGAAAGGGTTGAAACAGGGTTTCCATAAAACGTATAAAAGTTTTCGTCAACTGTCGAAGTTTTTAAAAAGATTATTGCCATTAAATTATATTTTTTTCAACATTTCTCCATACTGACTTATTAAAAAAATAGTTATTCATAAAAATTCGAATTATAAAGACGGTCACACCTACTTGTTCGCCAGTTTAACGAACGAATTGAGTGATTCGCTTTATGGAAACAGGCTGCGATACAGATCATTTTTTATTAA
Source organism: Philornis downsi (assembly GCA_019455685.1). NCBI lineage: Eukaryota > Metazoa > Arthropoda > Insecta > Diptera > Muscidae > Philornis > Philornis downsi. The sequence goes on along the minus strand of JAHXMU010000099.1, from coordinate 1,784,929 downwards.
CAAAGTCGAACGGCGGTTGTTAACGCTGAATTATTATAATTTGGAAATATTAGCAAAATCAACCAAGCTTACTTGGGAGCATCTGCATCGATGTTTTTCTCCATACAAATCGAGTTCACTTAATCAATAAAAATGTTTAATAAATATTTTCATCCTATTTGTTTTGTACACTGTGTTGACACAATGCAACATTTTAGTACGATTTACATGAAATGATTTGTATTCAATTTATTAGTGTAAATATTAAAATTTACATTGTGCAATTAAAGAGTGTAAACGACAATAACAGGTGTTGATTATGCCGAGTTAGTTGGGCAACCCACTCATTAATATTTAAGAATAAATTCGAGATGTCTTCTCTGCAATTGAGTGCTCACTATTTTGTCTGCGGTGCGGTAACAAAATAAGTCACTGTCGATGTCGCATGGGATGGTTAATTTATTTTTATAAGTTTTTGGCAAGACTAGTTTGCTTTCTTTTCAGATGTGTCTTCATGTAATAGAAAACAATTGAAAATAGTGAATATGTTTAACATTACCTTGTTAAATCTTTTGATGATGACACATAAATACTTGCTGGCTGACTGGTGATTGCGAAGTCACTTCTTGTCAAGGTTGTTTCGAAATGAAAACGTTTGTGTAAATACGTTGTGTCGCGTGATTAGAACACTAGCATTAAGCTAAAAAAAGGCAAAGAAATATTAAAGTGCATTTATTTTATACAACTTAGTTTCACTTAAGTTAGATGTACCAGATGCAATGTTTTTCTAAATTTTAGATTTTTTTTCTTAATAAAGCAACAGACGTTTGTCACAATGGTCTCTGCGCAGTTTGGCAGGCATACAAGTATTCTTCTGGTGAACTATTTTGTAATGTTCGTAAACATGCAGAAAAATAAGAACGAAGAGATTAAGACGCATAAAGGGTCAATTTCCATAACCTATCTAAAATTGAAAATGCTTGGAATTTACATTTATACCTTCAATCGATAATTCAAAATATATGCTTTGCAATAATCTATTAAAGAAGACCTACCGATCCACCTAGCTGGAGCTACAAGGCGGATTACCTTTTAAAGCGAAAAAAAGGTTGTGGAAATTGCTGCAGGGTGAGAATATATTGTAAAAAACATATGGGGGTAGAGATGAAGCCCAAAAAATCTAAAAAAAATATTTGTATCGTAGAGATTTTTCAAACTGTCGACGTTTTTCACTTTGTGGCTATCTCCTCACGAATTTGACAAATGATATCATTTGCGCGATAGGAAGATTCAGCAACATTATATTTAAACATATTTCAATTTTAGCGATTTTTCTTATTTTAGTGATTTTTGATTCATTTTTGATCATGATTGGACTCTCCCTTTCCGAATTACAGACACTTTTATATTTTATTATTATTATTTTTTTTTTAATTACGATTTTTGGAAAGTTATTTTGGCATTTTATGAAAGCTCACACTTTGTTCGTCCTCCTTAGAAAGAGGATGATTGGACGCTCCGTTTTCGAGATATGCTGACTTTTCTTATTTTTTATACTTTGGAACAAAAGTGGGCGTGTGCCACCCATGGGCTACCTTTGAGTTACACATTGCTTTGTGGGTTGTAATGTTGCACTTTGCCTATGATAAATGTGTAGCTGTCGGAGGTAATTACACACGACGGTGGGTTGTTACTCTTTTCCCACGGGTAGTGTGTTACGTGTATATGCTAGTTACTCATTGCCCATGAGTAGTGAGTTGTGTTCCCGTTTAGTTACCCATTTTAGGTCAAAATAAGTATACCATGAATATTCAATACTAGCAAATTTTACTTGAAACGAGAAAGTTAAACTTATATTGACTAAATTTTACTTGATTTACTTACTTAAAATAAGTACTTAAGCTAAGTACGCAAACTTTCTCGAATAATGTACTTGGCGCCAATGTAGAGATCACTTTGACTCAATTTGAGGTCGTTTTGATCTCCTATACATACTATTTTCACGCGTACTCAAATCGAGTAAAATATAGTCAATTTAGTTCACCGACTCATTTCAAGTAAAATTTGCTAGCATTAAGTATACGAATATTTGGCTAACATATTTTGAGTATGTTTCCAAACCTGTGGGCAGTTTTCCGTTAGTGATCAGTAGCCGTAATTTTTGAATCTTCTTTTCGTGTTTCACCCACATTCCCTTAGTGTTAAGAGAAGACTGTTTTCCCTCATAAAACGAATTTCACTTCGCTGTAAAATTGGTATGTGTATAGCATCCTTTCCTTAACTCTGACATTCTTAATCATACCAGCGGTTTTCTGAGCGGGAATACCCCTATCCAAATTAGAGAGAGCTTTATTTTAGTTCAACCGGCTATTATCACATGATCACTAGAATTTCTCGTTTTTCGAGCAAAGGATACCCAAGGTAGCTTGTACATAACTTTCGTTTGGAACTTGGGTGCGCCTCATATCATCATTCTCGAAGTTTGAATTCGTTAATGGAAGGATTTTTTATATGTGCTGAAAGGAAAGGATAGTTTCATTCCGTAACAGAGCTTTTTAGACACTTCCCCTGCATAGCTCCACATCCCATCCGCATTACGCCCAAATAAAATGTTAGTATTTCATTTTAACAACAGAGTTTGCAATTTTAAATCAGAGAAAAATGTTTCAAGGAGCTTCAATGTCACCAATCAGCCAGCAGGTCAACCAGTGAAAGAGAATATCATGGCTTATTCGTGTTAACCCAAGAATAATATAAAGAGATTACGCATTGCGCAGGTCCGTTATTCTTGAGAAATGTAAACAAAGAAGGGAATGACGTCACTCGGCTAGACAGAACGTTAAACAACAGTGAATTTAAGTGAAAAAGTGATAATTTGAATTAATTGTTTACCTTGTTTGTTTTTAGTAAGTAAATTAATACTAAATCGTATTTTGTTGAATAAATACTTGAATAAATAAATGAATAAAATTATAAAATGAATAAAAAGCTTCTTCGTGTCTTTTACACAAAGCATATTGTTTAAATAATTTAGATTTATTTCAGAAAAATGTATATCAGCATAATTTGTCTCTATAATCTTACATTCATATACCTACATATTCTAAACCAAAAGCACACAAAGCCGAGTGACGTCATCTGCGCAGAACTAAATATTTTTGTTTCTCATTTGCGTTACCTTATATTTTTATACCATGGTATTAACCCTTATGTGAATTTGCTCTTATACATATACTTGGGGTCATAATATAATATTTCCGTTTATTCATTGCAGTTTTATTCGTCTTAAAATAATGGGGTGTAATTAAACACTTTGTTTTTTTCTAATAGTGCCAGAACAATCTCTCTTTAGGGTGACACAAACCATGTAATATAATCAATTTTCCTGATTTCACTGCATAATCAATTGTTAACTCTTAACATTGTGGTAACGGTGATTAAAGTCATAACAGTGAGGCAGATCGAGAGAGATAGAGAGAGAAATTCGCTATTCATTATAATAACATTTACAGCAAATATAATGTTTGGCATTCAGAGTTTCAACATTCATATGCTATATGTATATTTATGTTGAAAATGAATTGAACGTTGAAAATAAATATACATGTTTTCTCTTTCAATTTCTTGAAAATTTATTTAGGCTTCTGCAAATGTAAGTGCAATGCCAAGAAAATAAAAGTTCAAAAATTCAGCATATTCTTTGTTATGTGTTTTGAGCAAAACCACATTTATTTTCATTGAATTTTCAATTTTTGTCAAATGAAAACAATTACGAAATGAAAGTGAAAAACAGGCGATAAACGTCACACGTTTTTTACAACGCGACAATCGGCTGACCACAGAATTCTTGGCACACTCAGGGTTCACTCAGATATGAGCGTAAATATATAAGAGATCAGATATAAATAGTACGAGCGAATACGAACGCACACATATACATATACATACATACATACGTAGGTAGATTTGTGTATTGTTATAAACGCTATAGTGAATACGTTGAGATGAATGAATGAAACGAAGCGAGATCTAATAAATTACAAATTAGTCATCCTTCAAGTGTGTGTGTTAATCTGTGGGAGCCAATAAACTAGAAACCGAAAATCGCTGTTCACATGTTATAAATGTTGTGGCACAAACATTTATAAAATATACTATGGAGGACGACGTTAAGTCCAATTAAATTGGCAGTTATGTCAGTCACATTTAACGGACAATTTTGTAATGGTTGACTTATGATAATGTTTAAAATAAGCAATGTTCATAGGCTTCAGTATGTGTTAACATACTGTTATCATACTACTGTTCAGTATGTTAACATAATGTTATGTGGTCCTTTGCTATCGCATTGCGGCGAATGATGTATACAGAACAGTAAGTTTTACAACTTAAAGGTTAGATTGTTTTCGTATGTTTGCTCTGAACACGACAAAACAATACTCGTACCTCACGTGACATTTGATTTTATATGGAATGCATACCCAGCAAAAAAAGCGCACCCAAAGAAGCAAATATTCATCACAACTTGTAATAGGGAAGTGGTGAAAAATTACGTAATCACTAATAAAATTAAGATAGAGTTGTCATTGGAGGGAAGAGCTATTTGTCTCTTCTCTATATATTCATAAATGAAGTGGTTGTAATGAAAATTTCAATCAAGTTTCCATTATTGAAAAAAATTTATTTTTTATTATATTTATATTTAAAGTCAGTTTCTTAAAACACCGGCCACAGATTCCGGCGGTTTTGATACCTTCTATAAAAAACCGAGTAGACATACGCCGTAGACTGAAGTATTGGAGACCGACATTCTTAGTGGCACAAACATGTATATGCTTTGATTGGTCTCTGAGTATTTGTAGTCTTTAATGCTTATTTATTTACTGCTTCGTTGCAAGTGATAAATACACATGGATTGAATGTATAGAAGTGGTGAATGACTTCCACTTTTTTCTGGTTAATTAATGTGCATTTCATAAATATTTCATATTCTTTTTTTTTATAGAAAATTGCCCTGATCGATATTCTACTTTAGAGCAATAGGACAATAGAAGAGATATTTTCCATATGAAAACGTGATTTCAGCCTTATAAAAAAATAAATTTCATATGAGAAAGTATCTTGAAAGACACTTTTTATAAAAAAAAATATGCGTTGGAAGTTATAGAAAAGTATTTTGCTGCACATCTCATATGGAATCGCGATTTCAAGGACGCCATTCATGTACAAAAGGCTCTTTCAAAACATATAGAAATGTGCTTTGATGAAGTTTTTATAGAGAAAACTGTTTTGAAGAACACTTTATAGGGAAAAGTATTTTCATCTAACATATAGGAGGACGGTCCCAAAACTAGCCGATCTATCAATGAAGACACAAAAAAGTTGGGAATATTTTTCTTTACTTTTCAACATAATCTCTTTTTCGGTCGATACACATTTTCAGGCGATATTCTTCTATACCCTGTTTATAATACAAACTGTCAAACTGGAGCAGAATCTAGCTCCGCTTTAATATTGGACCTTTCAAATGGAAATATTGAACAATAACGGCGATCAATTTTTGCCAGGTTTACAAATTCACTGAGATCGTTTACTTTTGATGGCTCGAGCAAAAATACTAAACAAAGTGGCACCTTAAAACTTAAAATATACGTTTTATAATGCTGGACTTTTCCCCAAAATAATTTTTTTCAAACTACTGCTACTACATATATATATATATATATATATATATAACATCCTTTTCATATATAACAGTATATTAAGGAATAAACTAATTCCACATAAAGGTTTTGAAGCCCAGTTTTCGTACAGAAAAATGTTTTAAAAAAACTTTTAAAACAGAAAAGGAGGACATTTTTAATATAGAAAAGTATCGTGAACTATAAATTCATCTCTTTTCTTACATAGTACAAACTACTGAATGATATTTTTCATATAGGAAAGTATTTTAAAGATTTTTTTTAAATGCTTTAATTATATACGAGTACTTCTCATGACAACTATCTTGGAGAATGATTTTCATATAGAAATTGTGTTGAAAGATTCATTTTGTATAAAAAATGTTCTGTGTACAAAACTTTATCTTTGGTCAAGTTTTTTTTGTTGTAGAAAAGCATTAATACAGCAATAGGGCTGTGATCAGGATTTCATCAGTGAGTCGCAAATTGTTTAAGCCACATAACTTTCAGAAATTAACTGGAAATTTCTCTGAAATTGGCTAGAAACTTGGAAACGAGCTAATGCCACTAAGTTTGGTGCAATCGAACAATCTTCACCACCTACACTTTCGCTTATTTAAAAAAGTTCCTGTGTCGTGCGAACGCTGTATAAAACGTGACGTGACAAAACTTGTTATGGCCATCTTCTTTATAGTACCTGGCAACTTTTTAAAGTGTTGAAAGGTTAGAACAGTCTCTCAATTTCTGTCCTGTTGTAATTGTCAATCACTAAATGCTTGAAGGTTCGTTTCAAATGTTCGAAATTTTTAGGAATTTTTTGGAAATATGGACTTTTTAAAAGTAAGTTTGCCATTAATATTATGGTAATTGTAATAAATCTTACTTCCGAATAATTTCCTTAGGGAGGAACACCACAACTAGGTTATAAGGCAATCATGTCAAAAGATTACACTCTAGAGAAATTCGTAAAGGGGACAAATACGCCGAGAGCAACAGTAATAAATTTATTAATAGTAATAATTCTCTGTTTATTCTTCTACTTTTACCGTTTACTAGATTGAAAAATGTTGATGTGAGTTTTCTTTATATTATGGGATTATTCACTACCAACCTGTTGTAATTTATAACGATTTATTTATCTTTCTTTAATCTTTATTCTCTATTGTTTGTATGATTTCAATATAATTTGTAATGACATTCTTTACTAATTAATTTCTAATTTTTTGTTCTTTATTTCAAATGTGTTTACTAACAAACAAAATTGGCCTTTGTTTTATCATCACTAACCGAAACTAACACCCTCAAAAAACGCGATTCTCCTGCAACAAAACCATGAACTTGCTCCCCTTGGCTATAATCATCATTTATTCATCCATATCACGCAATTTAAATCGCAATCAATTTAACTGGCCACCTGTCGCAACTGGCCTCGCTCGCCACAACCGCGTCCATGAATCCATGATTGCTGTCACCATAAACTTGGCTAAAACGCAAATTGATACTCGCTTGTCGCGGGTATTGGCCACAATACGTCATCGTCTCTTTCAATTATCAAATTACATGGCCAACTAACACCAACCAATCCTTTTTTTCTAATTTGGTTTATGTCCTGCATCACTCTACCGCACCGTATCGTACCCTACTAACTTGACCCACCACTAACACTAAAACATAACCTTAAAGTTGACGATGAGAAGTATTTCCCTCCACGCGTTGCTGAGGGTAAGCAGCTCCTGACGTATAATTATTATTATTAGTTTTCCCCCTTTTACGTCTGTATTTTTTAATTTGTTTTAAGTTCATTTAATGTTGTTTGCTTCTTTGTATTTTGCCTCGTGATGTATTCTGTCTGTAAGAAGTAGCGAACGTATTATTGTTGTTTCTTTTTAAGTTTATATTTACATTTAAGTAAATTTAAATTTGATCGTATCTTATAAATGAATGAATGAATTGTCAACCCTGTCATGCTTCCAAAACGAAAAGTCAGAAAATTAATTGTGGCATCTAATAATAGGTTTGGTGCTGTCTCACGGAAGATTTTGTCAAATAATTTCTTCTATGGTTTGATAATTTTGGAGGTTCTTACATCTTGATTTGTAGCCCATTTTGAATTTATGGGTTATTGAAGTTTTGCTCAAAATTAAGATTCGAATAAAGAAGAGCATGATGTTATGCCCAATGGAATGCGATAATTGTTTTTATCAACGAATAGCATGACTTTTGTTAATTGAAGTGATTAAAGGAAAAAATTCTTTAAGCTGATAAATTTCTTTATAAACTTGATGAAATTTTTCATCATCTTGTAGGCTGCGTTATATTCCATTGAATTGGTGAAAATGTTTTAAAAATTTTATTCAAGGTTGTTTTTTGGTAGGATACAAATTTGTCGTGAATCAAATTAGAAAACTGAGGCACAAATTTACAATTTATTTATTGTACTAATCACATGAATAAATTTCAATGCATTATAAATATATATTTATATATATTAACAATAAATATAATATAACAATAAATATAAGGGAACAATTTTTACAAAAGTTAAAAAAATTGTTCCCTTAACATTTGTATTGGATTTCAGTCATCTAGTCATATGACTATAACCGATTTAAACCTATAAGTAAAAAAATGTTACAAAAGATTTTGTCTTTTAATAGAATAACATTTCTGTTAAATTTCTGTTATTAGTTCAGATGGCGATGATTGATCAAATCATGTTGATAAGTTGAAATTAAAATTAAGTAGCGGACTACATACTAACGCAATTTTCCATAGAGTCGATGTACAACTAATTAATAAAATATTTGAATAGATTTGAAGTGTATATAGCTATAGTCCTCTGCAGAAGATGCATTGTTTTTATAATCCACTCTTGCACCACCTATAGTAAAATATTTGCTCCATTTTATAAAACACATGGATGGATAGTGAGGGATGGATAGTGGATAGTGAGGGGAAAAAATAAAAAAAACTCTTTCAACACACTGAAGCAATATTTTAGTAATATTGGAGTATTATGATCCTTTCCCACAAGACGCCCAGTCAACGTAATCGCAATGTTCTGAGGCCCTGGCCAGGCCAATATCCTGATGATTCATACAAAGTCGATGTTATCATTATCGATAATGAGTCGATATATTTTAAAGAATATTTTCCTCTCGAAGATTTTCAGAACTGTTTCACACGCTTGTGTCTACCTTGTACAGTAGGGCAAGTAGAATGTAGGTGTTTCGTGCAGTTGAATTCTTGTTTATCGAGAGAGGGCTTTGTCATTATATCACTTGCAAGCACATAGTACCGTCTGTCTTTTCCTAATTTCCACAATGATATCATTAATTTTATTCACCACGTAGCCGGAATACATCCACAACTCGAAAGTCATAGTTAACAACTTTCACACAGTATTATAAACGAAAAGGCTCACTATCTTCGAATGGTTGTTAAAAATAGTACCATTGATCTTTATGGTACTATCTCAGAATCATATCCAAAAGCTTGGTGAATGATCTCAGAATCATATCCAAAAGCTTGGTGTAGACAACTCTTCACCAAGCCTGGTTTTTCATAAAATGAATCGGTAAGATTTTAATCTGTCTTTAATGAAGATTCCGCGTCGGTAAGTGTCGTCCTACAAGGATGACCATCATAAAAATCGTTCGTATTGGACTGTCGAAGGCAGCCTTATAGATAGCGTACGCGGATTCTATTCGTTGCAATTCACATATTTAAATAGTTTTAGAGCATGTGACTAATAAAAAAGAAACTAAACATGGCTCAGGGAAAATCTATGTGTTCATACAAATGTAGGCAAGTTGTTATTTATACGCAGGTGTTGATTTCTAAAGATGTTTATTCAAATAATAAGCTATAGATGGCGATTGGGTAAATTAAAATTTTTCATGGCAAATTCAAACCTTAACAGATCAGTCATTTTCTAAATTCATCGCTTTGCTTGCCTCGTCATTAATATAGTCGTTTTTAGCAATCAATGTACTTTTGATTATTACAAGGTAGCTAAGTTTTTTTTTTTAAATTTGAATAAATTTTTTGGTATTTTTTTTTCAAATCTAATGCCAAAAATAGTAACGTTATGCTGAATGTGTTAACAACTACAATAATTTGTAATTATCTAATTATATGTAGCTTTGAAATGGTGTATATCCTTTTCCTAGGCATCCAAGCTTTAAAGAAAGAACATTTCGCATTTGCTTCCCAATTTTAAAGCGTAACAAAAATGACAGTTTTTGTATACTTTACAAGTTTGATATGTAGACCATTAAAAAACTTAAAAATTTATAGGTTATATGTTTTACGGAGAAAACTTTTCACTTTCCCCAATTTGTTTGTTAGTCATGCTAAATGAAATCAATTTACAATTTGTTATTTGCAAATCATTTGCGTGCAAGCAACTCACTCACCTTCATTAACTTTTTGAAAATGACAGAAGTATGACAACCATCACTTGACATCTGAACGCTCTGCCAGGGGGTGGCGGCAAAGTCACACAGCACTTTACGTGACATAGAAAATTAAACGACTTTGTTGATGAATTGAACCGGAAAGGATATGGCTGCTGCAGCGTAAGTCCATATACTTATGTATGTTGGCATTTTGTTGTGTGTGATATATAAACAAATATAATTCCTTTCTTTTATTTATCTGCTTTCAAATAAATAAAATATGTATTTTTTGAAAAACAATGTTTCATTGCCGACAACTGTATTGGTGTCGTTGTGTACAAGCAAAAATTGTGTAACGCGCAATAATTTTTCAAATTCTTGACGTTTTCTTCAAATGCCGCCACCGGCCAACATTTCTACATAAATATAATGAGCGAAAACACGGCAAACAGTTGAACATCCTCCCAACGACAATGTAATTGTTCTTAATACTTGGGCTATATCCAATGAGACACAAGCCTTGGATCATGAACTATATTTAGCTATTTGCATTGCCGGGTTTTCGTATTAACTAGATGGTCTGTCAAATGAAGTCTTCAATGGAGCATGACATGTCGTAGGGTGACACATTCATAAATACTTCTAGCTAATGTTTTGTGGGCTTTTCAATTACGATAAATGCCAATGGCGTTGATGACTGTTGTACTAATTGGATATGGTTTTTAATATTTACAGGCGCTACCTTTGGTACCGGCATCACAGCCATCAAATTAACCGCCCTGGGACGCCCTCAACTATTGGTATGTAGAACCTGATGGTCACCCCAACCATTTTGATAACAATTTCATTACTTGTTACTTCCATTCCATTCCCACAGCTACAACTGTCAGAGGTTATTATGCGCACACGTAAATATATGGAGGACCTGGTAGGCGGTCAAGGCAATGTCCTAACTCATCACAAGACGATTAAGGACTTGGAAAAGTACTACGCCAGCTTGGGTGATAATAAAAATGTCAAAGATTTCCTAAAGAATGTTACCTCCGATAAAGAAGGGTATGTACTGTTCATATATTTTCTTGCATTAGGAACGTAAGCAATCCTTTTCTTATGTATTTTTGCAGTATTTTGCATTTGTTCCCCTGGTCCGGTATCGTTGATGAAGATTCACAATTGAGTGACACCTTTAGAGTACCCGATCCACAAACTGGTCAAATGCGTCGTTTGATCTCACAAATTCCGCCCAAAGAGGAAGAAATGTTTAGAAATATGATTCGTCGTTTAAATACTATTGTTAAGGTAAGATAAATTGGTTAAGCATTCAGTAACTTAATATATGAAATTATCCAATTTAAACCATAGATAAACAGGTAGATGTTTGACATATTTTATAGACGAGACCGCCAACATTTTACAAAGAGAAATATCAAACAAAACTTTTTCTTTGTGAGTTTGTTCGAAACACGTAAAATGATCTTGCAACCCCACTGTATGCTTTGAACAAACCATTTTCACATAAACCTCAATACGTCAATTAGTTTACCTCTTTGCCAAGTCTTTGAACTGAATCTATTGGCAATTAAGGACATCGAGGACAATGTTTCCAGAAACATTCAGATACCATTTTGGTCCATTTGTGATGATTTTTAGAATGCGCTGAAAAATTGATCTTAAGCAGAAACATTAACCATGAAGAAGGATGCGTCAGAAAGTAAAACAGAATTTAAAGATATCAAGTGAAATTAATGAAAGAATAAAGCCTTAACAGGAACAAGGTTGGATATGCGCTGTAAACTTCAATCAATCTTCTGTCATTTCTAATTATTCAGCTGTAGTAGTCTATATTTTTACTCATTACATTGTTTTACAATTCTTTACATTATCATTCTTATACCTCCCATACAAATTGACCTATTTATCGATGTTTGATTTTCCACTGTAATCTCTAATTCACAGCCTGAAGCTCCTTAAATTCTCGTCAATTGTATTGCATTATAGTACGGGGGAAATGTGGAAAGTCAATGGAATGACCCTGGTACCTCCTATACAAATTATCTTATTTAACTTATATATTCCTAGATTCATATCTTTCATTCAATTCCACTGTATTGAGTATGATTGATCTTGCATCAGCCAATTATGGGAATGAAAATGCGCTTCACTGACACGTCTCTTAGGGTACCAATAATACCAACTGGCCGATTTCGCGAAAATCGAACATGCTTCTACGTTTCCCAAATGGACGACTTCAAAAATTTGGCTTCCTTCACTGTGCTTTAATTCGGAGTAATTTTTGCAGCAATACAAAAGTCAGTCCACCTGATTGAAATTTTGTGTATTTTCGTATTATTCAATAACCACGCCCACTACCTTATACAAATTTTGCAATTTAGGGTTGTTCAATCCAGCATCTACAAAATCACGTATATCAATATATTGCTTTAAACTATCGAATAAATGATGAAAATATACCTATAAGTAAGACAAATTTATCTGCTTTGAAAAAGAGACCATTTTTCAAGAGTAGAAATTAGACCCATCTTGAATTTTTTTCTATTGGAATAGTTCTTACCCAATGTAAGAAGTTATCATACACAACTTATCGACTTAGCAAATAGGCAGGCGTACAAAATTGTTGATTTTTTAGTGTTTTTCAAAAGCAACGTCTACAGCTTATGCGACACCTTAAAAAGTGTATCAGCTGGTTCTTCAGAATTCGCTGAAAACCGTATTATTCCAAAGCTGAGTTGAGTTCTTATATGGCAAAATTTTTCCTTAATAGACCGATTTCACCTAACTGTGTTTCATACTGTAAATGACTTTTTACTGACCGGTCGCAGGATAAGAGGGCGAACCGAAGTAAAATAAGCGTTCTTCTGGCATTTTTTAGTGTTATACAATAACCATGCCCACACGTTATTGTTGTTTCCGCAATTTGCGTGTAACAATCCTGTCTATTTCAGACAAGTATTGCTAGTTCTTGCACATCCAATTGTGATGGGTAGAACGAAAAAACAGTCTCGAAAAAAATGAAATAAATAAATAAATAAATAAAATAAAATAAATAAATAAATAAAAAAAATATTATTAATCATGATAAAACGAATGTGTTTAGCTAATAAAAGACCCAATCCAAAGATGACGTGTATGTAGGTTTTTTTAGGTATTCAAATGAAACCTGGATATAGTACATATTTAGTTTCTCAATTCCCTGTGTGATAATGCTCAAATGTCATTTGACGATACTCGCATACAATTGCAGTGGTCTTGTTTTTAGCCGTTCTGCCTCCTCTCTTTATATTCTGCAATAAGTACGATTTGTTCCCACTGCGTTAGTCTAGTCCTCGGTCCAATGTTCAAGTGAACCAGCGCAACACCTGGCAGATCTCTAACTGACCATCTCATTTTCTGCCACTTTTTTGTATCCAGGAATCTAATATGGTCCCAATCAGTTAATGGAAGTGCTATGACTTTCTTGTAGATTTGGCTTTACTGCATCCGCTTTCAAGCTTTTAACACTTCTTGATTATCCCTATAGATAAAGACGAGGACATTCAAACTTAATATAGACTTTCTTGATTACGAAAATTTCACCAATTATTTATTTTATTGTTTTGTCTTCTAAAATGCCATTAATTAAGGTTTCTCGCAATCGTGTGTGGTGTCGACGGAGTTCCGGAAGCAGCATTATTTTCTCGGTTTGTGAAGTGAGTTTCCAGAGGAATTTCTAGTGTCTTGGCAATAGATTTTTCTTTCGGTTTTTGGGTGAAGGCAATAACCTTTTATTCGCTTGAGAGTAACCTGCGCAATCGGTCAACACCGATTGCACAGCCATTAACTGGCTCACAGGATTGGTTGAATGGTCCCATTCACTCCACCTGAGTATTTTCTTGTCTACTCTCCAGATAGATTTGTTCAATTGTACAACTTCCGAGTATGCCCGTGATTATGGCGCAGATTCATTGTCCACCATTCCAATTGTGATTTATTAACAAGTATTTAATATATTCATTAAAAAACTGTATAGAATTATTGTCATTTGGTAAATCAGAGTCTCGATCGTGGCGATCGTGGAACAAATGTTGTATGTTCGGTATTCGGTCCCATTTTATTTCGGGATAGTTTTTATTGGTAGCATATAAATTTAGCAATGAGAAATATTCAATTGTTGTCTGACAAGAAGCAGTCGTTTATCATAGATATATCTGTATAGACCTATGACAATTTGGCAATTTGGCAAAGTTGGAGCATCCCTCATGTTGCATGTTCTTATAGAAGAAAGTATTGAATTAAGGGCGTCGCGTAACCTGACACATTTTTTCGGAAGGTGGATCCTCCATATTTGTATGGCGTATGCTGTACAGGAAGCAACATGTCTATTTTCACGTCTAAAATTATCATCGTTGCATCGCATTTGCTGCACAGAGCAATGTAATTCCTGTCCATTTGCCAGGCCAAGTTCCAGCCATGCCTTTAAACAATCGTAAATCTATCGACACTGAGTAATCGGTGAGCTAAAGAAACAATCCGGAGAAAACCGATCATTCTCCATCATGACAATACAGGTTTCCACGTATCGGCGTTTTAATGAACAAATGATCTCGACCGTTTATTTTGAAAGTTTTGTGATTTATTTTACACCACGTTCGTGTAAGTAAAGTCCATTTTTTCTATGAGTTTAACGAGTTTAAATGCAATCGTTGGCCAATCTCATTTACTGGCTGATATTAATTAGTTCAAAATATGTGACATTTTGTTACTCTGTGTGCGACTGGTTCATAAATAAACATTTCTTCCTATCTTTTAAGCTAGGCTTATATCAATTTCAAAATAATTGGCCCACATGATCTTTACAGTGGCTAATATTTGCCGTGGTATTTTCAAAACACAAACAACGACCTCCGTACCATATGATAGTATAAAAAGTGTTAATCAGTTCTTAAATTTCTCCACGGCACATGTCGTGCATTATTTGTATAATTCAATACAATTTCCTTCAGATGGATATTGATTTTTTTGTAATATTTTTAACTATATAACCTTGCAATTATTTCTTTATTTTTATAATTTCCCCCCATTACGTTTTTAAGCTGTTTTAGTTTATGCCAATAAATTTTTTCAACTTTCTTCCAGACTGCGGCAGAGCTGGATGTTCGCATTATGATTGACGCTGAACAAACATACTTCCAGCCAGCTATTTCCCGTATCACATTGGAAATGATGCGTAAATACAACAAGGACAAAGCTATTGTATTCAACACATACCAATGCTATTTGCGTGAAGCATTCCGTGAGGTAAGTGAAGCTGCTGTTGCCGTTTTCTCTATATTGAAATTTCCTTATGTTTTGAATCGTTTAGGTTAACACTGATTTGGAACAAGCTAAGCGTCAGGATTTCTATTTTGGTGCTAAGCTCGTGCGTGGCGCTTACATGGAACAGGAACGTGCTAGAGCCAGTGCTTTAGGCTATCCCGATCCCGTGAATCCAGATTTCCAAGCCACTACCGACATGTATCATAGAACTTTGACCGAATGTTTGAGACGAATTAAGGTAAGTGTACATCTCAGAACTTTGGGCATTTCGCTTAATTTACTTCCTTCCTTTCTTTTTCACCATTTACAGATACTCAAAGACAATGGCGAAGATGCTAAAAAGATTGGTATTATGGTAGCTTCACACAACGAAGATACTGTCCGTTATGCTATTGAGAAAATGAAGGAAATCGGAATTTCACCCGAAGACAAAGTCATATGTTTCGGCCAATTATTGGGCATGTGCGATTATATTACTTTCCCATTAGGTATGTATTTGTATTTGAATTGAAATACAGAAATATGTATGTTGTTGATTAGAGTAGATCAGCTCATTCACGAACGAGTGCTTTGGCATTTGCGGATGTTGAAAATTTGCTGCAGTAGTCTTTCCGGGCTTATGCACTCGTATATGAGTCTGCAGTTGATCACATGCAGGTGTGATATAGGTTTGCTTCATATAACGCCTATTGCGAAAGGCAGATCTACAGCGACCAACTAATCAATCATCATCTGTCTCCTACTAATAAGAGAGATTAGCATATGAAGGCAGCAATAGATGTGAATTCTTTTCCTGTGCGGAGTAACATTTAAGTAGTCAAGCAATTGATAATCGGCGTTAAACAATAGGTTCCTCCCTGTGAGACTGAAAACAAATAGCATGCAATCTGTAATAGTCTTCATAGCATTGAAATGGTTGACATTGTGTACAAAATGTTTAATTTGACATAAAGACAGTGGAAAATTTCCATATGACACTAGTCTAGAACCATTTCTGAAGTTCTAATTTTGTATAAGTAAATTATAGTTTTCGAAAGGCGACTTAGTTCATAATTGATGTATTGAAAGTAGTTCTGCTCGAGAATAATAAATATAGAACAGTACTGGTGATCTAAACACATATGATATTAAAGTAACTTATTTGAAACCAGTCTAAACTTTAACTCTCACAAATTTGTAACTCAGCAACTCAGCTCATACAGTACATAATTTCATAGTTTAGAACTAAATGAATTTTAAAGATATAAAACGAATATTTAAAGTCGTTGAAGTCTTTAAGTTATTAAAATTTCCAAGTATTTCCTAACTAGTGAGATACAATTTGTAATTAATTTTGAATTTCATTAATATCTCAAGAGCTTCTGATGCTCCAATACTCTATGTTGATTAGGATAGGAATAGTTCCATAAATTGTGAAAATCTGAAATTGTCTATCTGCTTAATATACTATAGCGAAACTAGTACAAACAATTGTATCTTTTAACAATGCTGTGACCTAGTTTTTGGTGGTAATGTTCCCCATTTTGTCATTTTGGAAATTTCGGACTGAAATTCCGCTTTAGCGCTAGTTCTATAATAGAGAACATGGAATAATTACTGCACTAGTAGTAGTTCAAAATTCGTGCTGAATGTTCATACATGAAATTAATTTTTAGCTGCCGCAAATAATTCAATAGGAAACAATTATATTTTGGAATTAGTTTTCGCTTGCGTTAAATCTTATCACACAATCCTTTATAAATAAAATAAAATCTCATAGATTTAGGAACAATTGTTGCCTTTCTATCTTTTTGTGTACGAGTTTCTAAAATCTCTATTAAGGGAACTACGAATGGCACGAAATATCGCTGTAGAAAGTGCTCTATGTTAGAGTGGTTATAAATTAGTACACAACTGAAGCCATAGAACTAGTTTCTAGTTAGATCTATTGTGAGTGACGGCTACATCTATTGTCGAATTGGATTAGTATACGAGTATTGTCGAGTAAATACTACCTATAGTACCACAACTAAGAATTTTAAATTCTAGTATCATAATTCATTTTTTTCATACCAAAAATACTTACCTGAAAATCTACGAATTACATGTGGAATAGTTATAATACTATGGCCATTGAAAGCAGAGTTCGTATTTGCCCACTTATGAGTATGTCATACTCAACGCAAGCGGCTAACAAATAGAGTGTGTTAGTCATGGCTCATGAATCACAGACGCGAAAAATGATCTAGCAACGTTACTCACCACTCTTTTGTCATGAGTAACAGTCTCTACTCATGAGCCACAATCGGTGAATACTGATCGCAGCAGTGAGAAATAAGAGAAGCGGACTACTCATTACGCATGATAAGTGAGCGTTGTCATTAGTCATGAACCATGGAAGAGATTTGTAAGTAACTCATGAGCAGTGAAAATTGATACCAGTATAGAAATTTCAATCAGGTGAACTGACTTATACATACCTTCACCCAGCATTCTTCAGCTTTGGTGTGCGCGGGCTGCCAAGCATTATAATGCAACATAATTGATTGGGAATGATTGGGAATTACAGAGAGAAAATAACATTTTCATAAATCCGTCAAATTATATGGAGAAAAATCAGAAAAAATCGCTATATCTCGAAAATAAAAATAACATAATGTTCGTAGGCTCCTAAGCGATATGAATAAAATGCAAGCCATTTTGAACCACACCTGCTTATGATTGTAAGACATTTTTGTGCCAAATTTAGACTCAACTGACAAACTTTCGGATTGACTAAAAACACTCAAATTGATGTAGATTTTTGTGATGGTCTTCGTGGAATTTATCTAGTTGTAACAAAGGGAATGACAAGCTAACGGCTTTTATCTATTTTATCTATTCTTCCTGTTGGAATCGCTCAACTTTAATCGCTCAATTTGTGATTAATATATATTTGTGCTTATTAGACAAAAATGTTTGGGACATTAAGCGTTTTTTGAAGAATTGATAATATGGGTTTTGTTTTCAAAATATATAATATATATAAACAATAATAATAAAAGGATGTGCTTTCACATATCGTATATCAATACGTGGAAATGTTACGTAATTTTTCAAAAATCGCCGAAAAATTTTTATAACTTGTGAACTACGCAGAATTTTGGAATAGGAATTGTACGTAAATATGCGTCAAAATTAGTATAATAATAATAACGAATAAACTCGACCTTCTTCTAACTTGGATCGTCTCATCTTTGTGACCACAAATTTATATTTCCCTTTGTGTAAAACATTTTTGTCTCCATTTGTTTCTTCAATATATTCTCTATTCTTTTTTCGTCTTACAGGTCAAGCTGGTTACTCGGCCTACAAGTATATACCGTACGGCCCCGTACAAGAAGTGTTACCATATCTCTCGCGCAGAGCACAAGAGAACAAGGGCGTACTCAAGAAGATTCAAAAAGAGAAACGTTTGCTGCTTGCCGAAATACGTCGACGACTGCTGCGTGGCAAATTGTTCTACAAGCCGAAAGGAAACTATGTACCCATATAAACGAACTTCCTCGCCCTCATATCCTACTCGTCGCCACCCACAACCCCCCAATCCCAGTTCACACACCACAGCTCTCTACAACTTAACTTCGGTGTATAAATCTAAAATAGATACACACACACATACTCACATACATCCTACATCCTAGAGAGAAAAATATTTTAAGGATATTAAAGAATTGCATACAAACCGCCGGCAGCGAGATATTTGAAATATTGTTTAATCGATATTTATTCTCCCGATACTGACTAAAGTTTCACGTACCCTAATGTTGGGATTATCGCAATTTGTTATGATAAATTATTTTGGAACCCTTGGGTCTTTATGGATTTATCTCAAAAGATAGTCAAGATCACAGATGAGGGAAGAAAAGCGAATCCGGTAGCTTCTTATGTCTAGCATTTCAAATATTTTTACGGATACGAAGGAAGTTGTGAAACAATTAATTTCAGCTATAAAAGTATTTTGCCTCAATAGCCCCTCCCTGCTCTCACATTGTCCTTTAATTCAATTGCATGCGGTCTTAAAATTTAAGTCGCTACTATTATATATAACTACAGTAAGACAACAAATAGACAGATAGACAGACGGAAAGGTTAAACTGTACAGGATTTATGTTACAATCACAGCAAGAAAAAAAAACACAGGTATACGTACACATATTTAACTACAAGAATAATAAACTGGCAAACCCTTGAAATCCTTACACTAACTCTAATAATTTATGTTTATTTATAATTACTTTTTTGTTTTTGTTTGTTTTACAATTAACCCATTATGAATCAATACTTTAAAACGAATCTCTTTAATTTTTTAAGATCTGTTGGAAAAAAATTATTGAAATCCTGCTAGGTTTTATTTTTGTATCGTATAAAAGAAATATTTGTCCAACTATTTCCTATATTTGTAGTAGTTTGCACTCTTGTTCGGTTTTGTGTTTGTAAAATCTTATTATTTTAAAATTGAGTTTTAAAATAATTTAAGAATTCATTTTAATCTTGAAAGTTTGGCTTTATTTTTGTAACAAAACAAACGAAATAAAAAAAATTATTCTACGTTATATTTTTATTACACATAAAGAAATTCATACATACATGCATAAATAGATAGATATATAATATGAGATATTTATAATTTTGTTCTTTTCTTTTTAAAAATTGTATGCAGTTTTCAATTTGTATTTTATCATACAATTTCTGTTATTATTATTATTATTATTATTATTATTATTATTATTATTATTATTATTAATGTATGTCTAGTGCCCGTGTATGTGTTATTGAAATTGTTTAGTATTTTTCTTCTTTGTTTTATTATTTAATAAAAAAAGCTAGTATTTCTTTTCTTAATAAAATAAAAAATAAATAAAATAAAATTCAGTTTTAAAAAATTCAACAGAATTTGTAAGCGTACAGTTTTTATTTATTTAATTTAATTTGGAGAATGCTTGCTTAATTTTGATTTACACTGTCGTTGGGGAAAAAGCCACATTTGCTTATGAAATTCATCGAATCGTTGGACCATTTGATCAAATTTCAGACCTAGTTTTTCGAATGACTATTTTAGATTGTCGTGTGAATGTAGGAGAGAGAAATGTAAATGAATTTCCTCACATCAAACCATTTCGCATACTAAGACGACTACTGGCTATCCTAGATTATCGGTTATCCTACGAAAGAAAAATCCAACTGAGTTCTTTCACATTTACAATAACAAAAAAAAAAAACAGTTAAAATCTAAATTTAAATAACTCTGTTATAGTGATCTTTTTGGAAACAGTATTTCGGTGATGGCTGCAAAAATGCAAGAAAAACTATCTTCAGTAGTTTCGGAGAGCTATATATACTAGTACGATGGCCGTTTCTGGGACGATGGTTATCATTTATAACCGTTACACTTTCTTTGAATCATGGCCACACTGAAGTCAGACTAAGACTAATAATTTCAAACGTCATTTAGTGAGTTAAAAATGGAATTCGTGGAATATGAGAAGCTGACCCATATTTCATTAATATAGGTCTATAATGTCTTTGGCTTGGTGACAAATGCCACTTTTTAAAATTAATAAATTAATAAATAACTGGGTTTCGAGATGTACTACAATGCAATTTGACAAATTTAGTATCTAAACTTTAAATGATTGAATCTTATACACAACGATGTTCCACAACTTTACTAAATGAAATTGAGAGCTTTGCCAAAAAATACTGGGCAAAAATCAACTGAAATTGACGATCTCCATACAGTACTGAGAAAAGAACAGATTAAAATGAGCATTTCTATTTAAAGTTGAAGAAATGTCAACTGAAAGTGAGAGTTTCCATTCAATGATGAGAAATGATGTATTAAAGGTTAGAATTTATATTTTTATTGGGAAATATCAATTAAAAGTGAAAAATTCCATTTCATATTGGGAAATGAATAGTTGATACTGGAAATTTCTGTTTGGTGTTGAGAAAACAACGATTGCAAATTATGTTTTTTTCATTATATCCTGCACCATATTGCAGCTCAAGGCATGCAAAGTTTTTGCTGTTATTTGTAATATCCAAAATTATGGTTATATAGTTAGGCTTTGTAAAATACATATATTCTGATCGACTCAGAATTACTTTTTGAGTTAACAAGAGATGTCCATTTCTATGTCAAGAACTATACAAATTTAGTGCGTATAATTTGTTTTATACACAAAAATTTCTATTGGTATTGAATAAAGATAAAGAAGAGCAAAGTTTGAAAAACTCTTTACATAATTATGCGGCCGAGTACGTTAAAAATTGAACTAGAGGTAGCTACAGCAGATTTGTAAACAGCTTTAAATACACTTCTTTCTTTTTCAAATTGTCATGAGAGAAATGTTTTCTCTTAATTATCTTTATGTCCTCCTAGATTGAAGTAAGCTATATTTCTGCGTAGAATAAACGAAAGGCCTTTATACGAAATGTTTTGAATGGAAACGGGATAGGCAAAAGACGATATTTTGTTGTTACCATTTTAAACACCGCTTTAACTAAAAAAATTGTAAACAGTGAGGACCCTTATGAAAAACAATTGAATAGTATTGGGAAGTCGAAAGTTTCTAAATTGTTCACCTCCACTGAGAGCATATAAAATGCTGGTTCAAAATGTAATGCGATAGCGGAATATCATGTTATATCATGTTAGTTACATACTGTGTATAGTAAAAATCTAATTCTAAACTACACATAATTGAGGAATTCTTGGGCCTCGTCGTGAAAGCAGATGCGGGCTAAAATATATTGTCTATTGAAAACCTCCTTTTTTTTGTCAATATTTTCATTACACTTTTGTGTAATCAAAACCACCTACTTTTATATATTGTAGTATTCCCTGGTTCTCATTCCATATTATGCTGCCCAGACCTATGCGATTTTAGAGAAAAATCTTCAAAGTTTTCTATAAAAAAATTTGGTTTAAAAAAAAAACAATTTTTCAGATTTTTGATTTTTGACGCGAGTTTTGCAGAGCTTTCTTGAAGTGCAACTGTGTGAAAAAGAAATACGTTTCACTGAACACAGACACAGTAAAGCTTATTTGTAACGAGAAATAAACATTATCCAGTACCACAACAAATTTTTTCTTTTAAATTCTCCAACAAAAAATTTTAGAAAGGAGGAATGCTTTCATTATTTTCGTTCAAGATAAATCGAATACTGTGATGCTGCAGTGGGCTAACACAGCATTTATTAAAAAACACACCTTTCATATTTTATAAAACTATTCTATCTCAAACCAATAATGAATTCAATCTCTCTTATTCCGTTTTTACATATTCGTAAAAATGTACAGACTTTTTTCCAATCAGTGTTATCGATAACAAATGGCTTTGTTAAATTGATCTTCAGCCAATTGAACAGCACAGAATTTCCGCCCCGATTATAAAGAAATTATGACAGACACGTTACATACAATTGTCAAAAAAGGGAAAAGCGGTGAAAAGAATTCGAAACTAAACTGTATGCAATTGAATAAAATTTTATGTGGAGGTATAAATGCTCACACTGAAAGTCTATAAGCTTGCTATCATCATATAATTACCTTTTATGAAAGATTCCCTGTGTCGTTACTTACAGAATTCCAGGCAACCTCATTATGTAAGAAACCATATTAATCTATCGTTTTGTCAATAGAACTATCTTAAAAACATATTTGCGCTGCATTCACAATGGCAACAACAGTTTCGTTATTGCCATCCCCTTTCTGAACCTGGTGGAATATTAATTTCATATTTGCCAAGACATCATGCGACATTGGAATTGGGAAACAAAGTTTGTGTGTTTGAGAAAATGTAAACAGTCAATCTGTTTGTTCCAGCAATTTCGAAAGAATGTTAATATTAGATGGTTATTGCCCAAAAGACGGTCAACAACCATCTAACATTGTCCAGAGCCCAGAAGCAAAGAGGTTATATATAAACAAAATAAAGCATTTCTCACGCGATATGTTGGTATATTTCAAGCGAGTAAATTTAAACAAAGAAAAGACGTTGGTGGAAAATGTTGTAAAAAAACGAAACACCGATATGCGTCAATGTTTATGTTTTTTTTTTTTTAATATAAAAGCGAAAACGTGAATTGTGCATTGTTGATGATTCTCAAAGAATTTGAAAATATAAATTTTAAAGGCTGGGATTTTGTTTTACACGTAATTTTACCAACGTTCTGGCATTTTTAATTTATCCCTTCGGAATATAATGCAGGAGAAATTTTGTGTCAACGAAGGATTTGTTTTCTATTGTTTATAATTATATTGTTTTCTTCCAATAAACAGGGTTGAATTTGCTTATCATAATAGCGATTCTTAATATTTTTAAAAATACCCAGCCCTGCAAGCAACAAAAACCTCATCGACATCATATACATATACAAACACATTTCCCCGCTTCGACGCTATCCTCGGGTTGTTGTTATTATTATTTAGGTACCCATAATTTTAGATATGTGTATCATTTCCTTTCCCGCTCCTTCATACGAACGTCGGCGAAGTTTGTGCAGTAAGTTTCCTTCTATATTATGTATGTGTGTGTGTTTGTGTGTCTGAAATGAAACTGAAACTAAAACAGTGAAAATTGTAATAGATGAAAAGCAAATTGACTTAAACCAAATTGAATTAACATAAATGTTAACTAATTAAAAATGACAATAATAAAGTGTTACAATTAAAAAAAAAAAAAACACAAAACAATGAATGTAAATGAACTAAAAACTGAAAAACTAATTAAAAAAGGAAGAAACTAAACGGAATCGTTCTCATTAATTGATTGATGACCATGCGATTACTTCTTCATACAAAACTGCTTCAATTACAATCGAATTCATAATTTTTATTCGGTTACTCGCACTCACATCACACTGACGATGCTGGACGATGCTAGTGACGTAGTGTATCATCTTGTCATTCGAATTATTTACGTATTTAATTTTAGAACAAAGCTTTTTGTATTCGATTATTTATTAGTACTAATTAAACGAGTTCTTAATGTACTTTTTTCGACTAAAGGAATAACGACGGTATATTCATGATATATACACGTAATTATTAGAATTAGAATATACCATATATATATACATACATACATAAACTAATTACATGCATTCATGTATGTTTGTGAAGGCAAGAAAGAAATTGTTCTTATATGTATTTGCGGAATTTTATTGTACTTATAAAATAAATTTATTGAATTAAATAAATATTTCAGTGTTGAAACAAAGAATAAAATGAAAATATTCCAATAAATGTTTTCCTTCTGTGTGCTTAAATGTGAATAGAACTGTTGAGTAGGGAACTCTCTGTAATCTCCGGCTTAAAAATAGGAGGCCCACCGAATCATTAATCTGATGAATTCCTAGGAAATAAAATGCCCGAAAGTTTACTATTAAAATGCAGAGTTAGTTCGACGTAAGATTAGCAAAATTACGCTGTGTTACATTGGATGTTTGAAGATGAGTTCTGGCGCTTGCGCACCGCAGGTGGCGTCTGAGACCATACGCCCGCAATAATTTTCCGTATGTTGATTATCTGGGTAAAATAGCATATTTGATTTGATTTTTAAATGGCTGTGAAAGTGTTTGAAAGGCTATTGTTATAAATTCAAATAACAAATTATTAATTTAAAGCTTTTTTATCTTTCGTCAAGTTTTCTTCTGTGAAAAGAAACGAATTTATATCAGGTTTGAGTTCTGATTCAGATTAAGAAACTATACTTTCGTTTCAGATAAGTCACATATCAATATATGAAATAAATTGTTGTTTGGATAATGACTCAGGAATACATTTTTTATTTAATTTCGTTTACATTTCTTATTAGTTCATCGCAACCGATATTTGTGTTGGGTCTGCCGACGACAACCACTCGGGTACCGCTTCCACATTTTATCACAGTGGGCGCATTTTCCTTCGACTCTTCTCCAATCAATATAGAGAAACCTACATCAACCTTCCTACAAGAAGATTAGGGGTTCGGCACTACTTCCAATTTCTCCTTGTCGTGAGCATTCACCATGACTTCGGATGATAATATAATATTCAGCATATTACCGAATTCAATGCTTTCTGTGTTTCAATTGGGGCAGTTGTTAAATATATATTTAACATTCTCATCATTTGCAGCAAATTCCTCGCAATTCTCAGATGAAATTAATTAAACCATTATTTACATCACTTATGCGGCCATCTTCTCTTTTCACTTGTATCATAATGTTGTCGCCACTTCATCATAAGGTTATTCTTCGAACTGGTCTTTACATGCAATTTCCTCTCTCATTTATCTTCCTATATATCTTTCCACTTTTCTTCAACAAAAGATCTATTGTTGGGACAGTCCGGTATGCACTTATTAGTCTCAATACTACAATACTACAATCCCTTTATAATCGGTATTATTTTGACCTGCATATTTGCCGTCTTTTTTGCCTTATTCTTTACAAAACCTGCGTGTTTGCTGGAGGAAAGCTTATTGTCAGTTTTCACTGCCAGGTATCGTAGGCTACCGCTGAAATGAAAAATATCACTGTTGACCGCAGAACTGGCCCTGAGCCTTATTTCAAGGGTCAACAACCCGGAAACATGCATTACTGTCGTCGTTATGTACTTTAATTTTTTGCGCTGCTTTGTTTCCTTGTCCTGTGTGCGCACACACAAGCACAAATACATACGTATTGCGCGGGATCAATAGACAAGAAAGCAAGATGTTCCAAGGGATCGCTCTCCCTCAGTTTTCTTGCCGTTGTACTTATGTAAATAAGTAGTTGGTTGACCTTTATGTGTGTACGAATACCTCTGTGCACACATATATGTGTGTACGAATACCTCTGTGCACACATATATGTGTGTACGAATACCTCTGTGCACACATCTATGTGTGTACGAATACCTCTGTGCACACATATATTTGAAAATGAATAATGTTTCGGTTATGCTAAACTTCATGCAGTTTGTGCATTTGAAGTTAGTTAGTTCACTTGTGTTTTATCGCTCAAATAAAGAACTGCGATATCGATTTGAAATTAATTCGAATTTCAGTTAGTTTTCTATTTATTTGCTTTTTTGTATTTCGAAACTGCTCAAACAATCATATTGAATAGTTGTTTGAGATATGGATTATAGTAAACCCTTTAGTTCATAATCAAGATCGCTTAAGTATTATTCGCCTCTAGTTCTTATTCATACGTTTTATCGAGAGAGACTATCTTTCGCCGTTATCTCTAGAAGCTCAGAATTCTTCTATCAGACAACCGGGCCTACGGCATCTGCGTATCCTATCAGTTGACAACCATTCGGTAAGTTCATATTTAGTAGCCCATCATACGAGTACATAACATTCCAAAGAACTGATCCCTGAGGCACACCAGCTATAACATTACATTTCTCAGCACCCTTGTCCGGGTGGCGTCCCACAAAAACAATGTGTAAATATGTATTCGCCTTCCTCCCAAAAGAAGCGTTTAGTACCACTCTTCACTTGGCAGCTGCCATTTTCACAACCTCCCCAATAGCATTAATACATCTTCTTCCCTATGTGAACTCGTACTGTACCGTACGAGTACCGAGATTCCTCCTTCAGCCTCCTCAATAGAAGTCTTTCCAATAATATTCCCATTGCAGCCAGCATACAAAGCTATGCTCAACTAGAGACATTTGCATTTTCCATCTTATGGGGAAGACTCCACTAAAGAGGCAAGAATTTAACATGTTAATTAGCAATTCCGGTCATACATTGCCAACAACTCGCAGAGCCTCATTGGAAACGACATCTGAACCCAGGCTCCTTTCTTTCGTAAGTTTCCCACGAGCATCACTGCCTTCTGTATGGCTAAATGGTGCAATATTCATAGTAGGCACTTGTTTCGACGTACAATTTCCAATAATTCCAGAGATAATATTTAATGACATTTAGTGCTACCGTTCGCTTCAATACTCGTTATTATTAAAAAGTATTGTACGACCGAATATAAAAATATGAAAAAGTTTAGTTTGCTTAACTAAAAATAAACTGATTTTTTGTTTTAATTAAAACTTTGAAATATATTATCCAATAATTTTTTCTGTGCACTCAAATGAACAAAGTACATCTCACACAATTTACGTATTACCTCAATTTAAGAATAAGTGAACCAGATGTTAGGTAATTCTTATGTGAAATGGATTTAAAATATTAAATATTATTGCAGAAAAGCTCCACAACTAAACTTAAACTAATGTTCTTTTCTATTCCAAGAAGTTCCTAACACTTTCCTATGTGTGCATACTTTTAATATAAAATTTAACTCAAATTGTTTACGAACTTTCTCTATTTGGGGGGGGAAATGCCTTCAATATATGTAATTTCGCTTCCCATTCGTCAGCTGAAATTTGCCTGCATTATTCGTTTAGATGATAACCTTCACGAAAATGCCATTGGGAAGTGTTACAGGTTTGTTTGTTTCACAGAAAATTGATTTCCTTTATTTGCCAAGACTATAAATGTTTCAAAAATGATTGTGAATAGAAATGGTTATAATTTCGATAGTTGAAGAGCTTTAAATATTCACCAAACATAAATAAAGACTTTTCCCGACTCCAAAAAAAAAAAAAAAAAATCAGTTTAATTAATATAGAAATTTCAGTCAGGTGAGCTTGCTTGCAATAGTGTTCTTTTGCTGAGTGCCAGGATGGTAAATCGCTATGTCCTTATAAACAAATGCTCTTAATTACTCCAATTACTACTAAAGTATTACGGGTATATGGGTAATTTGTACTGGAGATACAAGAATCAGGGTCGCTATTTGGTCGATTTATTCACACTCTGCCAAGCATTACATTAAATGCTATTAACAAGAATTTAAGTTACTCCAGACGACGCATTGGGGTTTGCAAGTGGAATATTAAATTTCTCTAAATCGGTCAATTTGTATGGAGGTACCCGAACGGGCATAGTACTGCAGTCCGTTTTCATTACCGAACGAATGATGTGTGTCAAATTTGACTGGATTCAATGCAACTGTCTGAAAAATATGACTTAAAAAATACGTGAGTCAAAACGGTCTATTTTTTCAAATTTTGCGAAATACTACAAAGTAATACAGTGGACAAAAATTTAGGTTGTTACCGTCTATGAATTAGAAGTTATAAGAAAAATTTAATTTCGGAAAATCCTTCAATTTATGTGGTAGGTGCAAATCCTTAATCTTTGCCTAATTTCACTCAATTTAGTGTAACTATGTAGAAGACATGAACGTAAAAATATATGGTTTAAATTGAAGGGGTTCGATTTTCTCAAACTTTACCAAGAACAAATTCAGGTCGCTGTTGGCTACATGTTAGGATCTATAGGGACAACTTTGAATTTCGGAAAATTGACTAATTTGTATGAGAAGGGGCAGGACAATGCTGTCGATTTTCATTCCTAAACAGAATCTTAGTAAACCTTCAATGAGTGCCAAATTTGACTGAATTTACTGTAACTGTATAGAAGATATGAACCTAGGAATATATAGATTAATTCGTCATTTGTATGCAAAAATGCATGCAGCTGCAACCAAAAAATTTAGTTTCGGATAACCTGTTAATTTGCATTGGAAGTGCCAGAAAGGGTTGTCCGATATAGCCCAATTGCAATCTCCGGCTGCGATCTGACAAAATAGCAGTTTCTGCCAAGTTATAAAAGTTTCACAAGGATTTGCGGCAGTTATCTTGCTTACCAGTCAGCCAGACAGACGGACATTGCTCAAATGACTTAAAAAGTCATTAAAAACATTTGCTCAAAAGATTCTTGGTACCTTAGAACCTTCCTTCGGAATATTACATTTTAGCCGCATCAAATGATGTATAACTTCAGTTCCTCTGCTGAACAAAACGGCAGGGCAACATTATTATCCCGTATTCATGTAGAGGGCAAAAAATGTGTCATTTTCAGAAAATAACACAAAACTCTCTCATTGGGCTGTAACCGTCTTAGAAATAAACGCAAAAGGGTATTTGGTATTTGTCATAAAAAAGTCTCCTGAATGTGAAAAACTGAAATCTATTAATCGGAAACAACTGGTCATAAAAAAAACCAAAAATTTTAAATTGTTTTAATCAGAGTCGAAAATGCAATTATAATTTATTTATTGGTGAAATTAATTTAAGCCGAATATACTCTTCACTATTGTTACCATTTGTCTCAGTTAAACTTAGGCGAACTAAAATTAGGACGCTATTTTTGAAATTAGCTGTGCATTGATTCAGATTAATTGTAGAATAGAACCACAGCGGAATTATAATTGAAACTGTCTTTATTGACTTCAGGAAAACTTTTTGTTCAGTATAAAATTTGCGGTATTAACGATTTCCATTTGAAGATACATTTTACTTGTATGTACCTATACAATACAATATATATATATGTATATATATATATATATATATATAATAATCACACTTCAACTATTTATGTATGCAAAATTTAACACTGTTTTTTTAAATATATTTATAACGGTAATAAAAAAGATCCATTATTTTTCCAATCGATGGATTTAATAATATGTACTCGTATCTCGCGTTGTGCAAGAGCGATCGGATAAGATCAGAAAGATAAGATAAGATTCCGTACTTAAAAACCTACTCAGACACCTTTGTGATTGTTCGACTCAGTATCAAGTATGGTCACCTGCAAAAGGAAAATACATCTTGTCTTATAGTTTTTCTAATAGTGCTCATGATCCTGAAATAACCAATCACGCACGCAATTTTAATTTCTTCGATTCCGTTCCGGTAATTTAGATGTCAAAGATGCACCACGTTTTCGGACGACAATTGTCGAAAATGTCAAGAGAATAGTGGGAATCGTCAAGTCATGTACATAAGTGCTATTTCGATAACTCAGTAGCTAAACATTGTACAAAAACTGTGTTAATGGTTTGAAATAACTTGAATAAGGCTCAATACAAAAGTAAGATCGATATATGGGCGCCATAGATGGGCATATTGCACTATATTTTTAGTGCACTAACGATTTCACTATCAATAAACAAGTAGTGGTAGTGCAATTTAAATTTCACTACCACTAAATGGCTAGTGGTAGTGCAAAATCAAATTGCACTACCACTAAACATTTAGTGGTATTTAAAAAAAAAATTGCACTATTTAGTGGCATTGGAAAATAATCAAAGTGTAGCAATTTTATTTAATAATGAAGCATTTTAATATAGAAAACTAAACTTCCTCAGGCTTTCATTGACTATTTTCCAATGCCACTAAATAGTGCAATTTTTTTTTAAATACCACTAAAATTTATTGGTAGTGCAATTTTTTTTTAAATAACACTAAAATTTAGTGGTAGTGCAATTTTTTTTTTAATACCACTAAATGTTTAGTGGTAGTGCAATTTGATTTTGCACTACCACTAACCTTTTAGTGGTAGTGAAATTTTAATAGCACTACCACTAATTTGTTAATTTTTAGTGCACTAAGAATCTAGTGCAATATGCCCATCACTGATGGGCGCCACACGAGTTAACGCAAGAAAACATCGTGGACCAAATTTCCATCTACGAATCGCTGTTGAATCGCAACAAAATCGAACCATTTTTGAGGCAGATGTTGAATGGTAATAAAAAGTAGGTTACGGCAAAATCAAGCGAAAACGATTGTGCTCGAATTGCGACGAACATCTCGAGTTGCGAATTGTCCAATCCAGTATTCGCGGTCAGGAAGGTTTAACTGTGGGGGAGGAGTTAATTTGGGCCTCGACTGTTAATAATTGGGCCGTTGGAAAGAAGCAATCACCCACAGGCGGCGGGGAGCTTTAGTAAATAGAAGGAAAACTGTGTTCTACGAAGACAACGTCAGGCTACACACAACAATTGTGACTCAGCAGAAGGTTGAGGTTGTTATGCTTCCACCCTATAATTCGGACCTGACACTAAGCAATTATCACCTGTTGTTATGGTCTATGACGAATGATTTTGCTTCGCCCTAAGACTGTTCCAGTTATTTGCCAATAGCAGCGTCGGTTTCTTTGAGAGAGGCATAATGGAATTACCTTTAAAATGATAAACAAACCATCAAACAAAATGGTGGTGAATTTGATTAACAACTTCTTTTTGTTACAAATCAAGCGTTCGAGTAATGTCGGAGAGTTATCACATATATCGTAATATTGGAAAGTGTTACGTGTGCGATCGAATTGCATATTATCATAGCTTTTCACTCCAGTAAGGTCACCCGCAAATAGTGTCACGGATAACAAAAGAAAAGAAAATCGACAAGAAATTGATAAATGATGGCAGACCAAAAGATATTGAACAACAGTTGTGTGCATAATTAGTGTACAGCAAAATGTTAACTGAAGCGAAACATCGTATATACTTTCAAGTCACAAAGCCATCCATAGAAGCAACCACGAATGTATAATTTTGCATAATTGTAATTTTATTGCAAATTTCATTTTCATCTGTTACATTTGCGCCAAGTTCAATGGAAGTCTACGTCCACAAAGGGGCTCAATGAAATCATCTGATTGCAGATTCATAAATTCCCAATTTGAAGTCAGTCTATCATTAACTCTCGCAATGAACGAATGCAGCTTAAGTCGACTGCAATTGTTGGCATATATTTGCGTGTTGGCATTGAACCGGGGCGACGGTGTATCCGGCAACGCGGCCATAATAACAAGTGTCAATTATGCCTTTGAGACCTTCAGTCCTTATGCGCTGATACGGTTCTTCGAGTTCAGTGACAAGGAATGGAATATAACTGAGAAATGTTTCAAGGACATGTATGTCTATGTGCAAGGTCTACGAAATGGTGAATACTGGGCAGTGAAATGTAGGTGGTGTGATAAAATAACGGGTGTTTAACTATATTTGCATTCGCTTTCGTTTATCGTAGTGTATGATGCCACAAGCTATTATGCAGGAGCGGCATTTGCGGGGTCTACAGTGCGCATGCATAATCCGAATCTATGTCGCTTTTTGTCGCGCCAATATAAAGATTTGATGGCGCAGCCGTTTGCCAATGCAGACATGTTCGCTTTACCCTTCGATGTTCATTTGGTATCGGGACAATTTTTAATGGAAATTGGTTATGACAGTTATTTCAGGGTAAGTGTTATCGTAGTTTCATGTGAATGTTTTCTTGAGTTACGGACATAGCAAAAGGGAGCAAATGTAAGCAGCTACGATAATTGAGGATAATAAGCCTTAAGTCACTGCTGCGGAAGTCGCCCGCAATACTAATTACTATTACTAATTCTCTTTTACATTAAGAATGTATTACAAATGTCTACAAAGTGAGATCACATGGATCCAAAAATTCACGTTATACTACGGTAAAACATCCCATTGTCAGCACAAATCGACTCCGGAGTGACGCCACACACATATCACGGCACTCCACAACACAAAAGTACTAAACGATTGTTTCTCTCATAGGTTATGTAGATTCTAATGTGACTCCTCAGAAGTCATAATACGACCCGTTATGTTACGTTTGGTTATTACAAACTACTAATGATTTCCCAACCGAATGAATTGGCGACGAAACTTTTATTTCATTGTAATACTTGGACCTAGCCATTATGAAATACAATATCATTTAAATGACCGGTCTTTGACGTAGTCTCACACAAAAACTCTTAACGGCGTCAAAACTCATAATCTTTGTGGTTAATTGACGACGCCAAAACACGAAATTACGTTTTCTGCAAACTTCTCATGCAATAAAGACAAAATCGGTCGTGTTGAATCACGTTTGAATCACCACTTTCCATATCCATATCCGTATATGGATCAGATCCATATCCGTATATGATATCAGAGGACAGGTATCTAACAGCTGACAGCCTTGCCAGACCGGCGATTTTGAAACCATTAAATGGATAACCCATTACCTGTTTGCAAATGGAACGTTTTTGTTGTTACAATAAAAATATACAAAGCAGGCCGTGTAATTGGATAAAACAGATTAAAGCAACATTCACACCACTTCGTTCATTCTGGGCCACCCTGTATTACCTGTGAGTAAAACCACTTAAAGTTCATACTGTGTAATAAAATCGAAAAAAAAAAACTTCAAATCATTGAGTCAAACTTGGACTGGCTTGTTAAATATGGCTTTCAAATCAATATTTACTATAGATTTATGTAACAATTTGGATAGCTTCGTTTTGGTTAACAGTATTCAAATCAATAACGCATTTTTAATGCAACGAAATATTACTATTTGTTCTGATAGATAGAATGTATTCGATATAAGTACGCATTTTATTATTTGAAACGAAAAAAATAATACAATTCTTCTTATTTTTACGAATTAAAAAACATTCGGATCCTTAAATATATTAACCGAATTAAATAATCTGTTAATCAAAAATTGTCTTTATCGGTTTAGACACTCTAATAGTAAATAATAACGTGTACATTTGTGCCCTAAATAATTTGGATCTAATGAGAAAAGAAAAAGGCAATGATGCTGACTGGATGTAATTTTCTTGTCAATTATGAATTCTTGAATCGAATTTAATTTTAACTACATATCTTATCCCGCAAGAACGATTTTCGCCTGTCTGGCTGATTGGCCACGACAGCTGCTATGAATCTACGGAGCTTCTTACAACTTGACTATCACCATTTGATCACTTCTTCTAGTCCCCCCCAAACAAATTTCCCGATTAAGTCGTCATACGTAACCTGTAGTAATCTAAATCTCTGTCCATTGTATTGTTTTGTAATGTTAGGCAAATTTTGAAAATATCGATCGGGATTATTAATGTAACTTTGCGTCCTCTGATTGTGAATATAACAGCGCGTAATCTAGATCCTTTTTGGGACATGCTTGCGATTAACGGAGATAAAAGTTGAATCCACACTTACCATGAAAACAATTGTTTTCCTTGTGGAGGCGTTGAGTAAATAAAGCTCAACTTTTTAAAAAGCAGGGTATTCAGGATATCATTGGCAATTTCCCTAAATGTTTTATTCCGCTATTATTCAGTGTTAAATTCCATATTGTATTGTAGGCAATAACTATAATATGATATAATTAGGATACCAGGAAGTGGAGCTGTTACCAGATTTTATGGTGATCTGTACTAAAAGCAACAAAGCTTTCTAATGATATAGCAAATACTAAGGCATTTTGCCCTTCGAAACTGTTTCGCTAATAGTTTTAGTTCCCAAATAATTCTTCTCCAAAACTATTTTTAGTATATTCTAAATGTTTCATTTAATTTAAAACTGTTATATTCTGCAGCATTCGACAACTATATACGTAATTGGGCTCCTTAGACTCTGCATATTAGTCCAACCCGAGAAAATTTTATTTTAGCACCGAAATACAAAAATATGAAAAGATTGGAAACACGAAAACAACTAACGTCTTTCAAATGATGCTGAATAAAATATAAATTTGTTTATAATTCGGAAATGATCCGTCCAACCGCCACAGTGGCATAATTGTTTTGCTGTTTTAGTGATTCAACTCTCCGTTTTTAGATGAGCATATATTTGCATTTGGGCCTCTTTTTGCCACCAAGTGAAAAATTTGCTTCAGGAATTCTCAAGGAAATTGAGTCGTTTTTGTATTTGGGAGCTCAGTTTCAGATATTATGGTTGTTTCTTGAGTTTTCCGTTGAACGGAAAAGTTTACCGGAAACTTCCATCCTAATTATTACAAAAACTCTCTCGGATGAACACTAAATATTCGACAGTAATTCCTACAATACACTGAAGTATTCGACAAGATGGATGGGTTAGTATTGAAGTATCCGTTTTAGTTTACATTTGTTATAATGCAGTATCATTCAAATACCCATTTAAATATTATATATATGAACATTTTCGTCCAGGGCTCCTTCAACATCTTTAAGCAACCGTCCCCATTGTCATTGACATTATGTTTGTCACACGATTCGTGCACCACCCTGTACATTTGTAAACTTGTGAAATGAAATTATAATTACAATTATCGAACATGCCATGACGTAACTACGCTTGTTCTTTTAGCTTTTGGCCTTTAATTTCCAAAATTTGTTTGTTTGTCTGCTTTATCACGACAAACAACACCTTTATTGGTTTCAATTTCGTCGGAAGAAAACGGATGAAAGTTTTTTTCTTTTTTTAGAATTAGAGATGACAGCGAACTGCTACAGTACAGCGAGCCTTTCATTCAATGAAGGGCTTATTTCTATCGTAAGCCTTTTACTTCATTGATCTAAGCAGAAAATGCGAATTAGTTATTCTCTTCCCATTGAACTAGAAAATTGGAATAGCCACAGGTTCAAGCAATTTCAGAAGTTGTTCTATATGTCAATCATGGGACGAACTTATTCTGTCTGTCCGTATATAATGCTGCCTCTAATTGTTTGGTTCTGTTGACTGCATTTGTAAAGTATGGTGTAGCTTTAGTATTTAAATTTTTTTATTTTTATTTATTTTATTTTATTTATTTTTTTAGCGATAGGATGACAGTCATTCCATGATACCCAAATGTAAGACTTCATTACATTTTATTGCATGTGAAATTTGTACCAAAATCAGTTTGACAAAAATATTCGAAAATTTTGTATAGAAATTCATATTTTACTACTGTGTCCAAAAAATTAGACAAGTTTATAATTTAAATTAGGTATGTATATCGAATCTTCACAATATTTATTTTGCAAAAATCTATGCCTGATTTCACACACATGACGTTTGACATTAATGTTTGAGCTACGCTTAGTTTCTTCATACGACGCAGGTGATTTGTGTAATTAAACGTTTGTAATGTTGCAGAAAGCCTTCAATAAACAGACTTTTCCGGAAAGAATAATATAGTGCCAAAGATAAAAAGACCGAAAAAAATCAGCTGATACCGCCCAGAAATTGAACTCATGCGTTATGAGTTTCTTCCGCTGGACCAACTATCAAAAAGAAATATAATTCTTTTTTTTCACGAGGAAACAATGTCTCGTGGAATTTTTTCCTCGTGAAAACAAAATTTATATTCCTTTTTGAATTTTGGAAATTAAAGGCCAAAAGGTAAAAGAACAAGCGTAGTTACGTCATAGCATGTCCGATAATTGTGTATTTTTGTATTATAATTTCATTTCACAAGTTTACAAATGTACAGGGTGGTGCACGAATCGTGTGACAAACATAATGTCAACGACAATGGGGACGGTTGCTTAAAGATGTTGAAGGAGTATTTTTTACCCAGAACTGCGCTAAAGACGTATCCGTTCCAACATCATTTGGTTCCAGCAAAATGAAGCAACTGCACACATAGTCAGACCGGTTATAACGAAACCCCAATGAAAATTCTTAAACAAATTAATATCCAGAAACTCAGCTTTCCGCTGGCCTCCAAATTCATGTCAAGCAAGAGGTGTACAAAACGAAACCAAGGAATTTGGCTGAATTGAAGCAGTACATTAAAACAATAATTGATGCGATTCATACTTCAATCCTTCAGACCGCAATGAATAATTTTCTGATCAGGTGTCGCATATGCGTGAATGAGCATGGAGATCATTTGCGGTCTATTATCTTCTAAACCAATTAGTTATGTAAAATAAAATTGAATTTTCTATAAATAATACATTGATTTAAAAAAAAAAAATTATTTGAATTTCTTATTATAGCACAATTGGCACATCACTCTGTATTATCAAGCATGTGTGTAAGTTGTCTCATTTTCAACAAAAATAGGTTGGTGTTGCCACTTAAGCAAATTTTTCTCTCTGGTGGAAAAAATTTTAACTCAAGTCTCACGAGTTTCACTGCCTTTGTTTCCAATCGCTAGCTACTACTTTTTCCCATCTTAGTGGCAAAGCTCGAATTCCGTCACGGTAAAACCGTCCATTTTTTGGGGCTATCCACGAATCTAGCTATTGCTTGATGTCGTCACATGATCACATGGATTTGAGTAGAACTGCTGGTCAGCCAGGCCGTGTAATAACCGGTATAAATGATAATCGGACGGCACAATATCTGAGAACATGGCGGATGGTGTAAAACTTACCATTTCAGCGTAGGTTGGCTACGGCAGGCCGTGCGTTATCATGCTGAAAAAAACATTTTTCCGTGCCTCCCCCGTATTGTGGGCGTTTGTTGCGCAGAGCTCGGATCAATCGCATTAATTGAAATCGATACCGATCCCCAGTGATGGTTTCACTTGGTTTCAACAGGTCGTAATAAATAACACCGACCTGCTTTTCGACCATAATCTTCGCAGCTTAAATATTCAGACGAGGCGACGATGTAGAAGCATGACCGGCAGCTCCCATGACTTTATTTTCTTTGTATTGTTGTAATGTATCCATTTTGTCATCACTCGTTACAATACGATGAAGAAAACTCTTCATTTTTTGTCGCTGGAGCAGTTGTTCACAGGCGAAAAAACGACGCTCAACGTCTTTTGGGTTCAACTCATGAGATCCGAGTTTCTTGCTTTTGAATCATTCATAACGCATGCAATTGTTTGGAAATGGCTTAGCGGGTAACTCCTAATACTGAACCAAGCTGTACCTGTGTTTAACACGGGTTCCCATCAAGTATTGCCATCAATATCAAAATTATTGTCTTTAAAGCGGCGGAACTAATCTAAGCACGCTGTTTCACTTAAAGCAGCATTTCCGTAAACGTTTTGAAGCTCAAGATGAACTTTAGTTGGCATTTTCTTCGATTCAAAGAAGAAAATCAATTATTTGGCACAAAATCATACATATTCACACAATTAAAAGAATATGACGGCAAAAGAAAATCACTATTGTGCCGTGGCGGTATGTTTACCATATGCCTAAGCTTAGATCATGACCTTTACGTTATGGCAGAATCGACTAGCAATTACAGCTGGAGTCATCTATTGGCAAACAGCGGGAACTTAGTTGCGCACCTAATATATAATACTTGTTCTTTTTTAATTGTTGCTCTTTCAGTTTGAAAAGATTCAACAAATGATTTGCTTCCCTAAATCTTGCACCAGTACAGACCTGGAAGAGATATTAGAAGTTTATTTGTTTCAGACCACAACATTCGTGAGAAATGTCACTTATCTGAGACATCGAATAGTTACTGATGACTATAAAATATACGAAGACTTTGATTTCTACGTAATTCTGTAAGTAGCTCACAAAATTCTGTCATCTTTATCATCATTAAAGTTGGATTTTTTTACAGTACAATACTGTGTGGTTCCATTCTAATACATTTGACGGTTCACATACTGAGGAATTATATTGTACAAATTAATCGTTCGAAAAGTGAACAGCATCATATGGAGAAGACCTCATCTAAATCCAGTAATCCATCAGCAGTGAATACTTTGATAAACATCAGTGAATGGAAAAATTCATTGGAAAGTGTAGATTTAAAACAATTTACGATGACACGGAAATCGGACAACACGCAAGGTAATATTTAAATATGTTAAATTATTGCCTGATTCTGTATTTCGAACGAAATCCTAAGCAAATGAATGCGAGTCACTTGAATTCATCTGAAATTTGGATTTTCTATATCGAAAAATTTCTTTCGATTGTAGTTGAAAACAAGGCACCAAATAACCGATCTGATGGAGCGAGATAAGAACATGTCGATTTCTTTCAAAGAGCGGAGTTGGTGGAACCACATCGCGTTTCTTTCGCTTAGAAGATGAATAGAAGCATTCGTGCGAAATAGACAATAAGATTGCAAACTGTACCCCTTTTTCTTATTAACCTGCTAAAATTGAAATCGTTGTTCATATCAATTGCAGAAAATGTTACAACTATGCCACCAATTATATCCCGTCAATACTCATTTTATTTTGAGGAACTTTTGGATTCGGCATCGTTGCCTAATGTCGTCTACAACTGGTTGCAAGCCACATCGACCCCTTTATGCGGAGTGATGTTCATATTTTCATTTGTCTTTATCGCCCTGCATCTGGTCAACGAATACAGTTTCATGTCGAACAATTTGGACTTGGGTATGATCAATAATAAAGTAAAACAACGGGATGTACTATTGAAACGTTCCGTATATATGATGGATATATATTTTCTGATCAAGTAAAGTTATCTGAATAGCATTTGTGTTTTGAGTTGCTACTTAATATGATTATTTTTTCCATTTCAGTGGTGCAAATCTTTCGTATGATTTCTTTCGTTCTTTGCCAAAGGATACATTAAATGCTTCCGGACAATTGAAACATGTTTTGAAATTGATCATGTACAAGATTGTGAGGTAAGTTTGAGCACAAGATTACCTTAATCTGTAAATAGAGTTTTTATTTTCCTGCAAGTTTACATTTTCCGGATATGCGGATTTGATTTTTGGTAAAGAAATTAAATTAAATAATCTTCTGAAAATATTACTTTAAATACTGATATTTATTCGTCTGTGAATAAGAAACCTTCTCAAAAATTTTCCAAGCAGCTCATGACTTCTGACCTTCACAAGAGTATTCCCCGATAATGCCGATGCATAGCCATCTGCCAATAGCTTAAATGAAAACACGTCCACTAGTTTTAAAAATCTAAATAGCATGTTAGCACTGATGCGTCTTAGGTGAGAAGGCAACTCAAACAGCATAATAATACTTTGCAGAGGAATTATATCGAACGATCAGACAGGAAATTCATTTCCGGTGCTTTCTGAATGTCTCACTGTCAGACAAACTCACCAGTGGAAACTGGAACAAAAATCTGATTTAAACCCGTACTTCAAATGATATGTTGCCCTGTAAATTAGCTCCACATTTCTGCGGGTGCAAAGACTTTGGCTCTGCGACGGTAAATAGCTGCTGAGATGCAATTGTTACAGTAGCCTTGAGATTGTTCGCAGACCGCTCTTCTTAAATAAAAATTATGAAATCACATCAGAAAGGGAAGAAACAAAAACTTCCAAATGCTATCGACCCTCGCAAATGTTATAAAAACACGAGTAAAGGGTATGCATCTGAAATGAAGTGGTCTCTCCTGCAGAGAAAAGGCATCATCGCTGCCATGCAGGAGATACGATGGACAAGACAACAGTATATTCGAGGCAACAACTGTAACATCTACTATAGTTGCCTTGCGGAAAGGCTTTAACTCGTATGTGAATTTGTGGTGGCTGAGAGACTTAGACAGACCGAGTAGCTACAATCCGGAGCGAAGCCTCCCTAAATTTCTTTAAATTTATAGTTCTGGAGGACAGCACAACTACAAAAATAATATCGTCTTTCGATAATGGCATAGGTTGTTCGCCGCCGTAGGTAATCGAAATCAGAATATCACTGTTACGGCTTAGGAACTACAAAGCTGCGCCTCCTGGCGGCATGCCGGCGACGCATTACAAGACAGATGGCGATGAGCTAATAATGATAGTGATGAGCGTGCACGACTATTGCGGTTTTGGTATTTTACCTGTCACATATAAGGTTTTGCCGAGTGTAATAAGTAAAGAACTAAACTCTTTTATATCTGACTATACAAGTATACTGCTTATCAAATAGCCACACTACGGGAAATACTGGATAACATTTAAGAATACAGATCGACCATAACACCTTTTCATTGTCTATAAAGCGCCGTATTGTCGAGCTTGCCACTCTTGTGAAATTTCCATGTCATTTTTGAGCGACATGGACCCATAAGAAGACTTTGGTAAATATGGCCAAAAATAATATTGAGTAATTTTATACAGAACGAGGCTTTAAACGGGCGATCCCTTCGAAATACTTTAGAAGTTGACTTAAGTTGGTTAAAGTTGCAACAAACTCGTCTGGTACCATCTTCTATGAACACTATATATTGCGTACTTACACTGATGTTATATACGTCATTAGCCAAAAGCTATGGGAAGTTACTGCAGTCATCTCAAGCATTGAGAAGGAGTCAGCAAAAATGGACCTGACGGTAAGCGAGTTATTTGTTTCGATGAACAAATAATTTTTACAAAGAAAACAGGATTGCATTAGTTGTATCCTTTTATGCGGATGGACAAAAGCGCTATAGCATGAACGGTCGTTGGAAACTAATTCGATGGCTGACGCAAAAGGGAGTGACCCGAATTTCGTTGGAGAAATTAGCCTTTTGAAATGATGCCTAAGCTTGGTATGATAAATTGGAGATGGAACGAAGAATGTCAAAGCGTATAATAGATAAATATGTCTACTTTTGACGATAACTGAGTAAGTGATTTGACAAATTGTAGCGAGAAAGTCTAAGTACTCTAAAGAACGATTAGCAATGTTCTTACTTATTTCCTTATTTCCAGTATTTACTTTTAAATATATGTATATGTTAGCAACTCTCCCTTTAATTTTATGACATTTGTAATTTTTATAATTTGTAATTTCTATAAGAAGAAGTAAAAACAAATTAATTTTTTTTCAATAGATTATTTTAGTAATTTGTATCCTGGGTTATATAAGTGTGCTTAGGTTACACTAAGTGGCGGTATAAAGATAATATTTCGTGCTCAAAAAATTACTCAGTGATTGTTTGAGTGTGTGTGAAAGATGGACACCGGCAAAGAGAAAGTACACCATATTTCACAGTCTCCGTTCGATGAAGACGAAAACGCAAGCTAGATGGCTGCAAATCTAAAAAGTGTTTATGGTCCTGATACCGTAAAGTCAGTCACGCGCAATTTAGTTTCGCCGATTTTGTTCTGCAAATGTTGATGCCAAAGTGTTGCATCTCTGGCTCTGGAAGGAAATTGCCAAAACTAACCGTCATGTATCGATTGCCCAGGAACTAAACATTATAAAAAATACAAAAACTATTTAGAAGCACTTGAATAAGGCTGGACAAAAAAAGAAGCAAAGCTGGACAAAAAAAGAAGCAAAGCTGGACAAAAAGTTAACGCAAAAAAATCTCATGAACCGAATTTGTATCTGCGAATCGTTGCTGAATCACTATAAAATCGATCCGTTTCTAAAGCGGATGATGACAGATAATGAAAAGTAGGTCACTTACGACAACGTCAAGCGATAAAGGTCGTGGTCGAATTTCAGTGAGCCGGCACAAATGATGGGCAAACCAGGATTGACGGTCAGGTAGATTTTGTTGTGTTTTTGGTAAGGTTGGTATCGAATCGTCTACCAAGGATTGTTTTTCTACGTCATAACTCTTAATTTGGGCCTCTATATCAATTATTGGACCGTTTGAAGAAATTAGTCGCCCAGAAGCGGCAAGTTTGGCAATGGGAGAGGAATTGTGTTCCGTGAGAGCAACGACAGGCGACACACATCGACAATGATTAGCCAAAAGCTACGACAGCTTTTAATTTTGAGGTTCCAATGCATCCTCCTCATAGTTCAGATGTGCCGCATGTTCCTGACTATGGCAAATGCTGGTGAAAATTAACCTCAGGAAAAGCTTGTGAAAATTGACACTCTCAGTTTTTTGCCAATATGGATCAGAGTTTCTATGAGAGAAAGTCGTAATAAATTACTTTCAAAATGACAAAAAGTTATCAAACAAAATAATGCACATTTGATCTAAATCGAATCCATCTAATTGTGCTAAATAATGTCTTCGATGTCATGCAAAAATAATTGATATCTTTTTACTACACTTTATGTTATATGTTAAATGTAATTTCTGGCAACAACAATAAGCATATAATTAAAGCACACGTGTTGTAAAAAAGAACAAACTACGGGGGAGAGCGGTCTAACCCCTTGTTCCTTCACAACTCTTCTAAGCATGCATGTGGTACGTGCTGTCATAACAATATTGTCCATGTGTGGGCAAACATTTGTTTTGGCAAGATAAGATAAACGAATCACCTGAAAATATGCAACACATAAATGCCAATTCAAAAAGACAGTTGCGCCACCTTGTTTTGCGCCATGACTTATAATCAACATCAAGGGACGCAAATGGAATAGGACTCGGCCACAGACTGTACTAATTGCCACCAGATGGACTATATCTGTTAAAAAAAAATACCTTCTGTTAATACACCATCTCCATTTCTAATATTATTTCAATATTAGAGATGCCGTGTGAGACAATACCGGCTGTAATTTATGGTGCAAAAATCTATGAAGCCT
Organism: Philornis downsi; assembly: GCA_019455685.1. Taxonomy (NCBI): domain Eukaryota; kingdom Metazoa; phylum Arthropoda; class Insecta; order Diptera; family Muscidae; genus Philornis; species Philornis downsi. Next base: position 1,741,553 of record JAHXMU010000099.1, on the reverse strand, counting down.
GCGACTAACTTTTTTCCCCATGAAAATGTTTATTTTATAGATTTTTTTCATCAGGACTGATTCCGCACACAGTGGCTGACTTAAAAATGTATTCAAAATAAGTTTTCCACACATCTACAACGAACAGTTTTTCATGCACATTTAACGATGAAATTCATTCTTCACGACTATAATGAGCAGAATTTATATGGTAATTATTTTCTGTTAAATATCACTTGGTCTATTAAGAAACTCTGGTGCATCAAAAACTTTATGAAAGTTGTGATCTACCAATAAAAAAGCAAAAATATTTTTCAACTATCTTTGTACGATTTCTTATAGGAACATATTGTAGGTGTATACCACTAGTGCGACATTTTTTGAAATCTAGTGTAGTACTATGGTAATATTACCAGCTTTTCCGGAGTGTGTTTGAACGCCACAACTTTTCCGTTTAACAAACAAAACTCCCTAAAGTCTCCTTGTATGCCGTGTTATGGATGGCGAAAATTGTGTTGCCTGTTCATTTGTTTATTATAATTAAACAAACATTTTCAATTGACTTTATTTCAATATTCTTTTCCCAATATTAAATGGGAAACGCCGATTTCAGTTGGAAAAAGAGTGAGGATATAATTTTGTGTAAGGATCACTTCTTTTGGGTTCGCCTCTTTTCAATTCATATAAATTTTAAGAATTTCATAACAATTTCATAACAATTTTGATGTAGCAAATACTAATCTCTCTGTCTTAAATAGAACCAAGACCATTTCCCTTAGAACATTTTGTGCCGGTAGCATACGTGACAACTGCATTATTTGTATCTTTTAAAGTACATAAAATAGGTTGCTCAATATTGTTCATTGTATGGACGGAGGGATGCCGTTTTGCTTTTTCATTATGGCGTATTTCTTTCTATCTAGATAGTGTATGTAAGATATCTCATCTTCATGCCGTTCACATATTGCCATATATGGAGGCAACGTATTTTTTTCCAGAACGTGACCACCTATTTTATCATATGGAGGCTATTTTATCCTGAGTTTGTGAGCGGTTCGAAAATCTGACATAACCTTAGTTGGTTTTACTTAATAAAAATTATTTTATGCGGTATAGAATATGTAAATTTTCATATTTAAATATTGTCAAATAGATATCTATATTTGTTAATTGAACGGTCGAATAAACCAAATCATTTAAAAAACAACAAAACAAAATAATATCAAACCACCTCGCTCCAAATAAGTTCAATTTACAAATTTTATTAATCTTATTCCGTTAAAAAACAATTTCATGCTAACGCCATCTACAACGGAATTGGCGTTATTATTGGAATATTCCAACAGGCTGTACCTTGTCTAATTTATGTTTTTGCTACATCTTTTTCGTACAATCCATTATTTTTTAAAATATCGATAAACAATTATTCAAAAATTAAAAAAGTAAATTTGTTAATATTATATAGGTATTCTACGAGTATTAGTACTAGTTATAAATAATAATCTATATAAATAAAATTGAATGTTTGTATTTTCGTGTCTTTGCACATTTGTGTATTCGTTCTCAATAGGGGTCTAAACTAATGAACCGATTATCATGAGACTATCATAGTATATTTACGTCGCTTAGGTGGGAATCGCGTGGCATCGCCCATACAAATAACAATTTTGAACGACCATATCTAATGGTGTATTAGAGGTATACAGGAAAGATTTGGAACTTTTGCAACTGGCATATGTGTCTCGCCCTTTTTTAAAACTCTCTTATAGTAGTCATATTAACCGACCGATCGTTAAGAAAGCTTAATAATATGTCATAATCACTCACAACATTGTCTTATGCTGTGTTAGCTTAAGATTGGAATGAAGGGTGTGGTACCGCCCACACAACTAAAAAATTTGAACGGCCTTATCTCATAATCTATTGGAAGCATAATGTTGTGATCTGCTGCACATGTTAACAATATAGGAAGAAACATTTCTGAACAAAAAGTGGGCGGTGTCACTCCTTTTTCAAAAAATGCATAGTAGTGTTCTAAGTAAATGGGACCAGTCATAAAAATTGAACAACAAGTCACAATTAATCACGAAAAAAACAAACCGATCATAAAAATGTAATTGTATTCTAATGTTTATAGGTTTGTATATTTGAACCTTTGAACCGAATAGACCGAAGGTCGTGAAATTTTCGCTGCATATTTTAGTCGCTCATGAAGAAATCATAGGCCATATTATAGCACCCACAAATAATAATTTTGAACGGTTACGTCTAATGAACTATTTGAGGTATACGGAAGAGATTTGTTATGTAAGCTACTGGCAAAACAAGGTAATGGTCGAATAAAAATTGATCGATGTATCACCTCATTTCAAAATTATCTTATGTTGGTCAAAGCAACTGATCGATCACTAAAAATGCCACAGTATGTTACTACCAATGACGAAATTGTCATATGCTAAAAGTATTGGGTAAAGATTGGAAAAAGAGTTGTGGCACCGCTCACATAACTTAACATTTTGAACAGCAGTATTTCATGAACTATCAGAGGTATATAGATGTGGTTTAATATGTATGCTACTGATATACAAAGAAATATGCCCCCTTTAAGAAATTCGTTCTATAGGTAAATTTAACAGTAAATTACTATCAATCATGAAATATGTATATGCACATGCTATATGAAGTAAAGGATGTGGCACCGTCCATATGTTTTAACATCTGTAAGGGGCGTATCTCATGAGCAATAAGAGATGTGCAGATAATATTTGGAATGTATGCTACTGGGATGGAACGAAATATGTCAACAAAAACTGGTTGGTGGCACGATCTTCTCAATAATCCATTAAAACGCTCAAATTTACTGAACGAGGGCTTTTATGGTTCAAGCAATATGTTATTATGGATTAAGAAATTTTCACGAAATAATAGTTATTGTTAGGTTCAGATTTGGGGAAAGAGGAGTGATACCGCCCACTCAACCTAACGATTTACACTGTTATATCTCATGAACTATCAGGGCTATGAATGCGGGTATTTATATGTATACTGTAGACACAGAAAGCACCATGTTCCATAAAAAAGCAGGCGGTACCAGATTTCTTTTTCAAAATCGATATTGCGGCCACTCTGATTATCATCATAATTTAAGAGCATGTCGATGTCAATCACAAAATTCCCATATGCTATGTTGGGATAAAATTAAAAAAGAGCGTAGCTCTACATTTGCTGAAGAAGACTTAAGCGACCATATCTCATAAACTGTTAGAGATAAATATGTGAAATTTGCTATTACCTAGGAATGGCTTGCACTTCGGAACGAAATTCATAAAATTTTAATAATACTCATTCCGTAAGGAAAAAATTGATTAAAACTTCATGATAATTCAATTCAGGTTATATTTTAGGTATGCGTTTGAGTATTATACGATTACAGAAGATGTTTTCATCTTACATTCATGACGGCGTTGCAACGCACGCTGGTTTGCCTAGTTAATATTTATTTTACAAGTACGGTTCATTGCATAGAACATCATTTTGTACCATGTTTTAGTATGAATTCAAAAACGCATTTTTAAAATGTTTCTCTAAAAATCTGTGCTTACTTCCAGCCTAACCCCATCGTACACCTTTGCTCTGTATGCCTCCCTGCTTTTGGATAAATATTTGCATCACAACATAGCACTGGAGTTGCCATCCAGAGATTACAAGAATTGCTCGCAGAATATAATATTTAATATATTCTATATGGACACATTCCTTCCCTTGATCGACAGAGTAACATCACAAATTGTCTCTCGATCTTAAGCTGTTTTTGATTCGTTTTCTTTTGTAGTGCATGCCTTGGACTTGGTTCATAACATTAAAAATTCAATTCTTCATAGCATCTTGCTTGCTAATGCTATTGGTGGTACTGCACGCACAGTACGCTCTTATTATGGGCATTTCTATAGTGGCCATCTCAACAATAGCAGCCGCATTATGGACCTGGGGAGTCACATATCAATATGGTTATAGGTAAGAATCATGTTTAAATTCAAGAATTTTAGTGTCAATTTCATGTACTCGTATGGTTCAATGTAGTACTTCGTTGCTGTACGAATTCACTCACTTCAATTTAGTTTCCGACAATGTTTGTCTCTTTGTTATTCCATATCTACTGGGAATTTGCCTGGGCCACATAATTCTTAAGGCAAATCATAATTTGCATTTCAATATTTTTGTGTTTATAGCAGGTAATGGTATTAAGTGTTGAAAATCACATCGAATAGTTTATGAGGATTAATAGCTAATTGAAATTATTACTTTTAGGTTGGCTTTTGGTTGTTATCATGATTGTTTTTTACCTATTCGGGATGCAGTTGCTCATGATTCATTTTACCAAATGGATGAGGGCTTTCGTGAATGTGGCAACGCATCTTCTGTGGAATTGTATAATATTTTGGATCGTTCTGACTGCCCTATCAAATTATGGAGGTATGTATGGCTTAATTATTTTAAGGTTTCAACTATTATATGTGGTGTACAGGGTTGCCCATATTCGACGGACCCATGTTTTTAAAAAAAAAATCAAAGGAAAAAATAAAAATTTGGCGGTTGGCAATCTTATTCATTTAATTTGTTCCAAGTAGATTTGTTGACATCAATTTTTGAATATGATATCTCTCAAATGGCCGCCTCTGGCGTTGATGGCGTATTGTGCCCTTTTTGCAGCATTTTCCATCGTTTTCGCCAACATTTCGGCCGGAATAGCGGCTATTTCTTCACGAATGTTGTCCTTGAGCTCTTCTACGGTCCTTGGCTTGTTAACGTAAACCTTTGACTTCAAATGTCCCCACAAGAAGAAGTCAGCGGGCGTCAAATCGGGCGAACGCGGTGGCCAGTCCAAATCACCACTTTTCGACATCAAACGGCCCGGAAACAAATTCTTCAGAAAATCGATTGTTATGCGACTTGTGTGCGGTGGAGCGCCGTCTTGTTGAAACCAGAACTGCCTCATACGCTTTCGACGAATAATTGGCATCACAAAATTGGTCATCATGTCGCGATAACGCTCCTGGTTGATGGTAACAGCATGGCCATTTTCGTTTTGGAAGAAAAACGGCCCAATGACCGTTTTCGCACTAACGCCGCACCAAACTGTGACTTTTTCGTCATGAAGAGGCAATTCTTGAATCTCCTGAGGATTTTCAGTGGCGTAAATACGGCAATTTTGCTTATTTACGGTCCCATTCAATGTGAAATTGGCTTCATCGGACATGATAATTTTGTTCCAAAATTGCTCGTCATCATCGGCCATTTCGATGACTCGTTGGGCCCATTCCAATCGACGAGGCTTGTCCGCAGGCAACAATCTTTGCGTCAATTGAATTTTGTACGGGAACAAATGCAAATCAACGCGAATAATCCGTTGTAAAGTGGACCGAGCCATGCCCAACTGCTGAGAACGGCGTTTTTGGGATGTTCTTGGGGACCTCTCAGCACTGGCTCGTACGGCAGCGATATTCTCGGCCGATCGCCTTGGTCGACTTTTATTTGGCCTCTTCGGATTAGAAAGAGCCTCACCAGTCGAAAATTTTTCGTATAAACGCTTAATGGTGTTCTTAGAAGGTGCACTTCTCACATTTTTTAATATTTTAAAAGCACGTTGAGTTTTCACAATTGACTTCTTCTGTTGAATGTAAATTTCAACTATTTCAGAGCGCTCGCGTGGCGTGTATTGTTCCATGGTAAAAATCTGCTTGGACTGACGCTTCAAACGCGGTATGTCATTAAGCGATCTGACATCTCTGTCAAAAGTTATGGCGTTGCCAGATGGGTCCGTCGAATATGGGCAACCCTGTACATATATATAGCTCTAAAGTCGCGATTATTACTATTATTACTATATTTAAGTATAAATATTGCAAATATAAATCCGTGTTTTTGTATAAATTTTGTTTAAAACCCAATTGCCACAAGTGTCCTAACTCTGAAGTTGGCAAAAGCTGATAATTTCCGAAAAAAGAGAAAAATTCGTTTTTTCTTCTTTACGCCAAATACATCCGTTGATAACAAAATAGTCAAATCAGACACAAACACCTTGAGATTTGACAAAGGGGTTACAAACATCTTTTGTATACATGAATTGTTTCAGAAAATGCAAGAGTTGATGCCCGACTTTTCAAACTAGTTTTGGAAACCGCTTTCGAATGAACCAAGTTAGGATACGCCTACGAAGAACGGTAAAAAGTCTATCTTTGGAACTAGTTCTGAAAATTGGCTGTGACAATTTGAATAATATAAGAATCTGAAAACTGAGTTTAGTTATTCAAAATTATTCAACTACATAAGTAGTTTCTTATGGCTTATTTTATCCTTTAAGTAGAAATGATATTTGTTCAAATTTATATATATAAAAGAAAAAAACATTCCAAATGTTTGATATCGCTTACATCAACAACCGGTTACAACCGGTTACGACTCAATTTCATCGGTCCCTTGAAGGTTATATGTAAACGAAGAGAGCTACGTACTTTATGACGAAATGTATATCATTCGTGATGTAGTGAAGCCAAGTGGTGGAAGATACATAAGCAACGTCTCTGTCTAACTTTTGGCGCTTGGCCACTTTTTGCCAGACTAAAATCGTTCACATTCAGAATTTCTGTGGAATGGTATGGTAATCATACCGATTTAAATGGCAATCATACCGATAAAAATTGCTCAAAATTTACTGTTTGTTTTAATGGGTCCAACATTATTTATATATAAAATATTTATTTACATTAATTTGAAAAACAAGTTCCATTTGCGAGATTTCCTGTTCATAGATTTTTCGTATACGTTCGTATAATATAATTTTACACTCGGCGAAATTTAATTAAAGGGATTTTGTTTCTGATTTATAGCATTGCCATGGTAAATTTAAAAAAAATATTTCTGTTTACATAATCATCAAATATTTAATAAATGTCCAATGAAGTTGTTAATTTGTTTACACTAAATATAATAAATGTTTAATTCCAATAAGTATAAAATAACTGGACAAGTGGAAAGTTCGACAGAAACAATAAGCTTCGGCCGGACTGCAAGGAGGTAGAAATTTCACCGATTTTTAATCTTCTTCGTCTTTTTCCCGTACATAATATGTCGTCTGATATATAGCCTCTGATTCCACACTTTTAAAAATTCTAGGAGATATGGCAAACTTTCATAACTGTTAGATTGTGCGGAGAACTGCCAAGGACTACATAGTCTTTTAAGGTACCGTTAAAAAAATCATGGTTCCTGATAAATGTTGGTGTACGAGTATAAAGAAAACCAAATAACTTTTTCTAAGTCATAAAAATTGTTTTCTTTCTATGATAACTCATAGCTTTTATAAGTAATTAATCCACGCTTAGCGAAGCATGCGAGATATCGTTAATCGTTACTGCTTGGAGGGTTATAGCACGAATTGTTTCAGTTACAAAATATCGAATGAATTGCTATAAAGCATCTAAATTTGTAGGTTTTGCTTTCAGAAAACTGCGAATCCTTAGGATATACATTTTCAGGTCAAGGACCAAGAACTCGGCTATCAATCCTTTATGTATTTCTAATGTATTTTTCCCTTTCAAAGACAATATTTCTGCAATTACAAAGTCAATCTAAATCGGTAGTTTAAAAAAGGAATATGAAAAGGGCCAATGAGTATAACAAAAGCCAATGAGTATAACAAGAGCTTAAATATAAATTGTAAATAAATTGTATATTATAATTATTAAACAATTACAGTGCAGATTCTATGGAATTCTATAATATGTGTATGGGAAACCTTCTCATTCGGAAACGTTTAATATTATTATAATTTTTTTTTGATGCAATGCAAAAGTGATTAAATAGCATTAAGTACTTCTTATTGGATGTTTTCTTTGGGTGAATATGTGAAAAAAACACAAACACATTTTTAGTATTTCCTACAATAGCTGTACTGTTTCTCGGGAATAACCAAACTAATTAAATAAACTAAAAATATTTGTTTGAAACTATGTTATTTCATGAAGTCTAACATTACAGTAGTTTGAATTCAACACAAGCTAAAAAATGCAAAAAAACTAACATTTTTTTACGGAAACTGATAAAGTTTGATTTGATTGAACGCAATATTTATTGTGTTTTATAAGTTGAAACTTAGCTGATAAGATCTGTATTAATACCAAAAGCTCTTTTGGAATAAGATATATATTTATAATTACAAAAAAGTGTAATCTTCATGCAGTCAACAGAATTTAATTTCTTTTCTTGTCATTACCTCCACCACTTACAAAAACCACCACTTAGGCAAACCTTATTATATACTATTAGAGTATCCAAAGTGATAAAACAGTTTTTATAGCCGTTATTATTTGCAGCGTAATTTTTGATTAGCAGAATAACTACTTCGGCTAGTATATTTAGAGATCCGAATATTTTAATATTTGTGGAATAATTTTTTCAATGTCATAAAAATAATTAGAAATTATTTTGGTTTGTTTTATGTAATAAAATGTGTACTTATTTTCTACCCTTCAGAAGAAACAGTAATATTGCGACATTCATTTAAATACTCTTAACCGTACCAAAGTTGCCACAGAAATAAAGGAAATGTTGAAATTTGTTAAAACTTTTGTTCTTTTTTACGATTCTATAATAAGCATTTCCTTTCTACATGATAATCGAATATTCTGGGAGTGGTCTTAACGACCAGTAGGGGGTGATGGAAAAAACCCATAAACAATTCATACTCCGCTCTTATCGCCTGCCTGTGTGTGGCCGCTCTGAGTGACATGCCACAAGGAGCGTTAGTGATAATGTATGTCAATAGTTTTGTTCGCGTACTGTACGATACTATAGTTTGTAAGCATATTTTAGAATTTAATAAAGTTAGTTCTTAAAAGAAACTCAACGCGTACGGACTTATTATTTAAAAATTGGTTAAGAAAGTTGCGTACATTTGGTCCTTCGAGCAAGGAAAACAGCCCGCATAAATTTAAAATAAGTGTCCTAAGTTAGATACATCGCGACTTTATTGAGAGCATTAAAAAAGGACCCAGTATCAGTTTCGCGCGGTTAAAATTTAAGATTTTATAAAAATTAAAACGACGAAGAAAACAACAGATAAAAAATGTTTAAAAAGGATCCAGCAAGGAAAACCGAGCCTATTAAAAATGCAGCGGCAGCTATTAATAATGTGGCCGTAAAGATCGGTGATACTTAGATGATGAGGGGTGCACGAAAGGAGCAGTACGAGAAAACAATTGATGCGGGGTGGGCGAGGATCAATAGGAATTATACGGAGCTGCAGGGGTGTCTGTATAAGGAGGAATCGGAATTACAGGAGATAGTTGAAAAAATCGAGAAAATTAAAAAGGAAGCTAAGTGAGTTTGTAGTGGAAGGTTGTGATGAGTAGAATGTGTCACAGCAGTTACCCACTAGAGGTGAAAACCGCCAAGTTTTCATCCGAAGATTGAACCGTTTGAACTAAAAAATAAAAGAGATAAAAATATCTCTTAATCAGTTGAGGCCGGCAAAGTTTGCACCGACGAAAGGGTTCTTGAAAGAAACTCAACGCGTACTGACTTGTTATTTAAAAATTGGTTGAGAAAATTGCATACAGTCGAAACATTTAAAGATGTAGTTATTACGAGCTAAAACAATTTGTATAAAAACAAAAGACTTAAGACTTGAACTCTATTGAAGGTTCAATAAAATTTACAGTACTTAGCCTCCTGAAATATTTTGAGCGGCAGTCGAGCTATCGACAAGTCTGGTAAAAGCTGCTCAAAGTAATCATTAGTATGTCCTGCAGTGCACTAAAAAATAGAATTTGTGTGAACTTACTGAATGTGAGAAGCTCTACCACATTCCATTTAAGGGAAGCAGGTGATTTTGTTTTTCAATCCTTTCCCATTTTAGAGGAAGGCATAAATATGACGAATGTTCTAATTTTAATTTAAAAAGAATTAATGTGTCCAGGAAAACAAATGTCTACTTCGAAACTTAAAGAAATCGTCATCATCGATCAGAGTGGTAATTAAGTACTTTGTAATATAAAGGGGCGGTTTTATCCTATTCTGTTTGTGACCGGTATATAAAAAATAAAATAATCTTCAGATAATTGTTGGATGCGTTTTTTCTATATTTCGTTTTTTGCAGAATTCATCTACAAACTCCTAAGCTTCAGATATGCAAATAGCCTAGAGAAACTGACGCCCATTAATGTCCTTATTGCCCCAGTTTTAATACGTTTACTACTGTTTACGGGCGATGTCCCTATCTACTGGTCGACGGGACAACTTGTAAGTCTAAATTGCCACAGTGTCTTAGCTACTCATATTACCTTGAAATTAATTGTAGATATCAATGTTTGTTGGCTGCCTACTGGCTACCTATATGTGCTCCTCTGTGCTCTACGTTTTATTGGACGGACCGCTTATGGCTGCACTTGAAAGTTTACTAGGTTTCCAGTTTTAAATCTCCAAGCGTGTGCGTCGCGTGAAGTATTTGTTGATTGCGGCCAATGGCTGCTGTTTGGATTGTGAAAATAGTCATGATCATCACCAGCAGCGGCTTAATAGTGGCCGCCGCTTTAAGAAATACTATCCATGCCACTATGTCTTCCTGCCTGCCTGCCTGCCTGCCTGCTTGCCTGACTGACCAACTCAGTCACTCGTATATATGTTGGTCAATTTTAATTACTCTCTTGTAATTTATGATTATAACTCCTCGGTTACTCGGTTAAATACCGGTAACGTCCAATGGCCAAAAAACAAAGTACCCCGTTGCAATAAAAGTAACAATGACGAAAACCCACGTAAATTAGCGTGACGAAATATATGCTTTTAGTAATCATTATGGTTGGTGTTGTTGTTGTGTTTTTTCATTTCAATTTTTATAATTATTATTTATTTTCCTATGCTTTCATTGCGCGGCGCGATGTAATAGAGAAAACCCCATAGAAAACAATGCAATTTCATTTGATGCGATTCGAAATATCAACAATGAGTATTACGTTATATTTTTCCTTAGAGCGGCCGTATTTTGTACGAAATAAAAAGAAATTAAGCATTTTACAATCGCGTTATTATTTAACTCATGAAATTTTTTATGCAGTCGTTGATTCATTCCCATCGCTATTTTCATTAGTTGAGTACATTCAGACGTTCGCAACTGTCTTTTTTGGGGAAGGGGAGTTTAATGGGTTTCCAGGTGAATTCTTGTAAAATGGATTAAAAACTCAGTACCGAAATTGGCACTTAAAATATAATACGATTCATAAGCGGAATTTATTTCATCACATTTATTATGTAATTCCTCTCATTTCCATTCAAATCTTATCACATAACAATTACAGCATAGATAATTTTACAAATGATCATTGTTTAACTAAATGCTAGAATTCAGCTTACAAAGAGAAGAAATGTTGATGATGCAGGAGAAGGAAGCAGGAACGTAGTTTTGACGAAATAAACTACCACTGTGACAAAAAAAGGAGACCAAAAAATATTTTTTCAAAAAGTTGTTTTGGCACCAACCGAGATTTGACTCGTCTGAGGTGCAAAATATCTTTTAAAATGGAATTGAAATAGACATTTGGAGTTTCAAAACCACCGGTCTGGCAAGACTGTCAGCTATTAAATACCGGTCATCTGAAGTGCTATTTATTTAGTGAAAGGTTTGCCATTTATAAATATGGATCGTTTAACAACCGAAGATCGCCTCAAAATAGTTAAAACTTACTACAAAAGTGGTGATTCAAACGTAGGCAAATTACGGGATGATTATGGTACGCTGGAGGTACTGTTACCGTCAATTCAGATCGCTATGGCCGTATGACAGTCAATTTTTTTTTTGGCCTGCAATTGGAGATTATGAACTGGACGATATGTGGTTTCAGCAAGACGGTGTTATGAGCCACAAAACATGGTCGATTTTGGCTTTATTGCATGAGAAGTTTCCACAAAGTATAATTTCACGTTTTGGCGACATCATTTGGCTACCAAGAACATGCGATTTGACGCCGTCAGACTTTTTTTTTGTGGGACTACGTCAAAGACTGTGTTCAGTCGGATAATTTTCAAACGTAGGAGTATTTAAGAAACAACATTCGTCAAGTTATCGCCGAGATACCGTCCGAAATTTGCGAAAAAAGTGGTCGAAAGCTATCTGAAAAGAACCTACTGCTGCAACCAATCCAGTCGTACATAATGGCAAGGTCCAAGTATTACAATGAAATAAAAGTTTCATCGAAATCATAGCTTTGTGTGTGTTTTACTTAAGTTTACTTTAGAAACCGAAAAATGAGATGTTTTTTATGCCAATTGTAAGCTTCTCTTACCGAAAAAAGTTTATTTACCGAAAGCCTTCCGCTATATTCCAAATGTTTGCGTCGTAGAAATTCCATTTCGTACATAAAATTTGATGCAAATTCTTTGCTCAACAAAATCGCACAGTAAAAATCGATGGAGTCACTTATTGCGGTGTACAAAACCGAGCGTGGCTCTTGCACTAATGACATTTATGGTGTGAATCAAGTGTTATCAACTTTTAAATATATAATATCTGACAAACGTGCGTAATTTAAATTGAAAGCTGGTCTTACTTTTTGGACACAGTAGTATGATAGGCATAAAAAATATAAAAAATATAACAATTTTACAGGCAATTTAGAACAAAATATTTGAAATTAGCTACGACAACAGCACAACAAAATATTTAAAATTTCAAACGAATGAAACAAATCTATGTATATAAAAATGAATCGTGGTTTGTTCCGATGCTTTAAACTCCAGAACGGCTGGACCGCTTTGCATAAATTTTTGTATATGCGTCTGGGTGGTGCCCGGGATGGTTTAGATTTACAATTCGGTCCAATTGGACAAAGGGGCGTGGTACCTCCCATACAAAAAAAATTAAAAATCAATTATTTCTGCTCCTGCTTACGGTATTTGAACAAAATTTGGTGCGTAGGTTTGGTATACATATCTTAAGTGCAAATATGGGCGGGATTGGACAATGGGGCGTGGTACCTCCTATACAAACCACAAATTAAAAAGCAATTATTTCTGCTCCTGCTAACGGTATTTAAACAGAATTTTGTATTTCGGTTGAGTGAACATATTTTAAGTTCTTCTGCAAATATAGGCGTTTCTTATTGGCATGAAACATTTCCAATAAAAATAAAATTTGAAGGCAAAGCAACGTTTGCCGGGTCGGCTAGTATGATTTAAAAGTCGAAATAGAAGTCTATTGTAACTGTCATTCGTAAATTTTCGAAATCAAAATAATTTTCTCAAAATTCATTCCTCATGTCTAGTCTTGATTATGTAAGTATGATTACTCAGCAGCCGTATAATTCTTTAGATTGCGTCGTAGTAATAATTATAGATTTTCGATATTACTGAGTCTGCAGTAATTGGATTTGAATGCAGACATAAGATTTCAGATTTTTTGGAAAGGATTCCATTTAAAAAAGTGTTGAATATATAATAAAACGATAGGAACTTTTATAATAAAAATGTACGAAGGAAAGCCACTATCCTATGGCCAGACTAAAGAAGGAAGGTGCATTTTCAAATATCTATGTACATTCGACTTTCGATTATTATTTTCTTTTCATGTTGGTACACCCTTCTCGAAGATGTGTTGACGGTTTTATCCATATAGCATATTTAGTTTGCTTGTGAAAGGCATAAATAAAGCACTTGGCGTGTTCGGCGATTTTCTGCTATCGGAAAAAATGGATCAAAGAAGTTGCATCAAATTTTGTGTAAAAAAATGGAATTAAGTGCTCAAAAACACTTGAAATGTTGACAGTGGCATGCGGTATTCTGAGTCTAAAAAGAAATGTTTACAAGTGGTACAATCTTTTCACAGAAGGTCGAGAATATGTGAATGACGACGCTCGCTCTGGACGACCCAGCACATCAACAACCGGTGAAAATGTTGAGAAAGTGAAAAAAATCGTTGTGGAGAATCGTCGAATCACAATTAGAAAAGTTGCTGAGGATGTCGGCATATCGTTTTGCTCATGCCATTCATTTTTTTCTGAAATTTCGGGGCATGAAGCGTGTGGCAGCGAAGTTCGTTCCAACATTACTGAATTTTGACCAAAAACAACGTCGCATGAGCATCGCTTAGGAATTGTTGAATGACGTTAACGATGATCCAGATTTGCTTAATAGGGTCATAACTGGTGACGAATCATGGGTATATTCGTTTCGTAATGACATCGAAACCAAAGCCTAATCGTCCCAATGTAAGAGTCCAGGAGAGCCAAGACCAAAAAAAGCACGCTAATTTCGATCAAATGTCAAGATTTTGCCCACTGTTTTCTTCGATTACCATGGCGTAGTGCATCAGGAGTCTTACCACAAGGTCGTACGGTTAATAAAGAGTATTACCTTGAAGTTATGCGCCGTTTGCGTGAAGCAGTACAAAAAAACGGGTGGAATTGTGGAAAAAAATTCATTGCTTTAGCATCATGATAGTGCACCTGCTCACTCATCTTTGCTTGTGTGAGACTATTTGACCAAAAACAACACCGTTATCATGCCTTAGCCACCGTATTCACCAGATTTGGCCCCCTGCAACTTTTTCCTGTTCCCAAGATTGAATAGACCCATGAAAGGACGGCGCTTTGCGACGATTGAGAAAATAAAACCCGAGTTGCTGAGAGAGCTCAAGGACATACCAAAAAGTGCATATCAGAACTGCTGCGAGGATTGGGAAAACGCTGGCACAAGTGTATTACATTTAACGGGGACCATTTTGAAGGAGATCAAATAGAAATTGATGAATAAATAAATATTTTTTGAGAAAAATTTAAATTGACCTTATTTTTTGAACACACCTCGTAGTCTAGACCTGATACCAAGAGATTACCACCAGTCCATGCCTATGGTGAATGAGCTTGCAAAAAAATTAGCCTCATGAGGAGCTTGTGAAAATTTACTCTCCCAGTTTTTTGCCTTCACAATGACAAGTTATTGAACAAAACGGTGTATAAATCGGATCCCTCTAACTATGCTAAACAATGTCTTCAACATCACGTAGAAATAATGGATATCTTTTTGCCATACCTTATATTGTGAACAACAGTCCGAGTGCCGTTCTAAAATAGCAAAACTAGAAAAGAATACAATTTGCTATCATGGGAAATATCAAATGTAACATTAATTATCTTTGACGCCACATCACAAAACATTACTCGTTGTAATCTAGATGAAAGTGAGGATTTGATCCAAAGAGGTCGATTTGGAGAGGAAGCAATACGGTCGATTTTTATTATCAAAATATCATGATCAAACCTGTCAAAAACGTTATTGGAATCAGTATAATTACAATAATTTGCTTGTTTTCAGCAAAACATGTAAAGACATGAGATGTAAATTTAAGAAAATTAGGGATGCTAGAACTTTCTTTAAGAAAGTTGCGCTGCTTCGAAATGTAAGATTCTTAGCAACAAATTTTTTAATTATTTTTTTTGTATATTGCAGAGCTTTTCTATGACCTTAGATTTAATAACATAGGATTTCTCACCAGACTTATTCAGCGATATATGATAAAAATCAAAATCTAAAGAAAACTTGGACTCGGAAGACATATCTCTACAGTACAAGCTTGGACACCATTTACATCTGGTTTATTTGGGTACTGAATTGGTATGTTAACAACGATGCGTATTAGGTGACATCCGTTGCTTAAAGCCAACTTTCGACATTGGCAGGCACAACATTTAAATGGAATCTCGAATAGCTTGATAAACCGCTTTCTCATTCTAAAAAAATATTATGAATACAGAAGAGAAACGAAACTTGCAGCAGAAACCTCTAAACCTTGAGGACCTCCTCAAAATGTATAAGAACAATGATTTAAAGATTCGTAACTGGACTGAACTGGACTGACTGTTTACTCATTATAAGGTTGAGTTTACCCTCACCCATGAGATGTAGTAAACAGGATAAGGATCCATTCGATGCAAATACTGTGACATTTGCTATAGTGTATCTATTGCACAGATACGCTTTAGCGCAGACAGTCGTCCACAATATAGTCCAACGAACGAACCAGCTTTTTGCATGCAGCACGTAATAGATTAAAACTTCTAGTCGCTATCTAAGTAAGAAAGAGAGTTTTTTGTTCTAATTACGCACTAACCATTTTGAAAATGGACTTTGCTGGTCCATGCTTTATGTTTCGATGTATCCCCTAACAAATACATATACATCACCCTTTAAAGTTTGTTCTATCACTTCGACAAAACACATTTTCATATTCATATATTTTATGTATATACATTGACTGACTTATGAATTAATACTGTTTAACATGGGCAGAGTTCGCTTATAGTTGTCTTACTAATCCGATCCCATCTTGGTTTTATCCCTTTTACTTGATTTAAAACAGTTTATATTCATATTTTATTCCATATTTTAACATTGCGTTCGGAGTCTATAATAGAACCATAGGTCGTACTAGTGGACATGATACAAGATTGCGGCATCTGCCCAGTTCTCGAATCCCGTTTTGCCGATTACTTATGACCGAAACCGGTTTTCCATGTTCCGTATTTTTGTTTAATGCATGCTGTATTAGTTTTATTTTGTATCCATGCCGAGCTTAACAAGATGTAATAAATACTTGTAAAACCCAATAAAACCATGGAAGCTGGTTATAGATAATTTTTGAACCACTGGTCTATACCATATTTATAGGCTTATCTGCACTTCAGTGCGGAGATCGATACTTTCGATCAACCTAATCTGTATTTGCGCAGTATATAAAATAACGGGTGTCTATATTCGAATGAGTGGCAGATAACCGATCTTTACAGAAAACTACGATATTTAAGAAAACGATTTTTTAGTGAATCGAATAACGAAAACCGATTACACCACCGATTTGTTCAAGTTTTCTCCATAGAAGAAACATCAACAAAAATATACGTTTTTGTTAACATTATTCTACTGGGCCGAATTTACGAACTTAACATATTTAAGACCGCGAAATATTTTCTTGTGCTAAATTTTCCGAGCACGTTCAATCTAACAAAAAAGTGCCGGCAATTGGTCCATAAAACACAGATTATTCATTATACATTAAAATTTATTGCATCCCCCTCAAAGTAGGTTCGTTCCAAAACAACACACGTATACCAACGAGTAATGAAATCATCAAAACGCAAAGACTTTAGTTCTCGCTGCGCAAAATCTTTCACATCTTCTATCGACAGAAAACGGGTGCTTCGAAGTGGGATATTGAGTTTTTTTTAAAGAAAAAAAGACGGCCGGATTCGTTTCTTCCACAATAATGGCCCTGCGAGATGGTTTGTTTTCATGGTGCAAAATTCGTGAGTTTTCTTTCCACAAATCAGACGAATTTGCTCACTCAAACACCGCATAATGCTTAGACAATATTTTTTATTTATCATCTGACCTTCTGGCAAGAATTCCAAGTGCACAAGACCGCGATATTTAAAATTAATTTGTTCCGTGACCTTTACGAGACTGAGTTTTTGAAGAAAATGCAGGTGTTTCGATTTGTGAGACACAGAAAGTTCCGCGACTATTTCTTTTTCACATTTAAGTGACTATTTTTAGAGAACATTTCCTTCACTTTATCGATACTATCCTCAGTTGAAGGCCAGAGCGAGGAGAACCTTCCACCACGTCTTGGCCATCTTTGAATACATTGTACCACTCCTGTGCACGTGTGTTTAGCAAAGTTGATTAACCGTAAACCTCCTGTATCATTTTCAGATATTCGGCACATAAAATTTCTTTGTTCGGTATTTTTTCCATTGATAAAATCGTGAACCACTTTTTAGATGACAAGGTCGAGCACTGTAAGCAAACTAAATGACAGATTGTATTAAAAAAATAATTTTGCAATTTCCGGTATTTTTCTATGTGATACCGAACGTAACAAAAGATCCAATGACTGTACAGAGTTCTGGTTTATATTAAAATTAATATATCATGTTTACAGAGTTTTCAGCACCACCTCCGCCTCGGATTCAAAAACTTATCAATCCAGCAGCAAAAGAAAAATCAACCTAATTTATGTATATACAATTTATATATGTAATTTATATATATAAAAAAAAGTCGTGTTGGTTACACCATTTATAACTCAAGAACGGCTGATCAGATTTTTTTTTTGATTTTTGTGTTTTTGGACTTGTCTTCGTCAGGAAAATAAAATATGGTATTCATCAATAAAGAAAATACAATAAAAAATGAATGAGTCTCAGAGACAGAAGATCACAGTAGAGGTGAAACTTCTTTAATCGTTAAGCTGGTCTGTATCTTGATTGAAGGTATGTAAGTCGTATGTGCGGTAGTTTATTAGTCAGGTTGGGAATGCCAGCCCAAATCGTGGAATGGATGACGCATTTAATCGACAATTGGAACGGGAATATGAATATGATCGCCATCGCCCTCAATAGAACGAAGTCTCCGAAAGCAATACAGTAATGAAAGCAATTGATGATGAAAATGGTGATTTATTTTTCCTGGATGCACCTGGTGGAACTGGTAAGATATTCCTCATGCCAGTAATTTTAACCACTGTTCGTGCGAGATCCAACATTGCGGTTGCAGTTGCTTCTGCTGAAATAGCAGCAACATTATTAGAAGGATGCCGCACGGCTCATTCAGCATTAAAATTGCCGTTGAATTTTCAAACTATTGAACAACTAACATGTAATACTGCAAAACACTCCGCCATGGCCAAAGTTTTAGTATCATTGAAAATCATCATCTGGGACGATTGCACAATGGTGCAAAACGCGCATTGGAAAAAACAACATTGAAACATCTACGCAATGTTTCGATGTGTTTTGGAGGCGCAATGATTTGATTGTCTGGCAATTTCCGCCAAACACTGCCAATAATTCCAAGATCAATTGCTGCCGATGAAATAAACGCTTGCCTCAAATCATCAAATCTATGGCGCTATGTGAAGAAACTTCAGCTGACAATAAATATGAGAGTTGTATTGCTGAATGATACATCTGCTGGAGATTTCTCTGAGCAATTGCTGACTATCGGTAGTGGTCGAGTTCCTGTCGACGAATTTAGCGGATTGATGTCATTTCCTCCAAATTTCTGTAATTTTGTCTCATTGAAAGATGAACTCGTCAACAAAGTATTCCCAATCATCATTGCTAGCCACAAAAATATCGAATAAAGATGTGGGTGCCTTAAACTTCGTAATTCAGAATGGAATAAATGGTACACTTCATTCATTCAAACCTATTGACTGTGTAAAAAACGAAGATGAAGCCACCAACTATCCTATTGCATTTTTAAACTCCTTGGTTCCCATATAGCTCATTGTTAAATTTCAGTTTTTAAGCTCAAACTCTATGCATTTTTGTCGTGCTTTCAATAGTCACACAGAAGTGTGGTCATTCTTGAAATTTAAATCGACACAATCATTATCACGATCAGAAATGTTTATACTGTATGAAGTCAAAAGGGATGACAATCATAGCATACCATCCATCCTCCATCCTATCTATGGTGGTGGTTATAAAAGCTCTAAAATGAGCGGCAAGTAGCGCTGCTGATAAGAAATCGCCAAAACGTAAAATTTACTTAATTAAAATAAAAATGGTAACATTTAAATCTGTCATATCACCTGTTTTACCATGGATAGTTTCTCTATAAAAAAGGTTTATAAATACTAACCTGTTTCATATTTCTGCCATATGCCAAAGGTTGAAAAATCGAAACAGTACTATGTTAATAACTGCATGCTGATTTCAATCGTTTCGTACTTTCGCAAATTGTATAATATTATCTGAGTTTTGCAGATATGGAGTCATGGATATTGTATATTTAAATTGGAATATACTATTTTACGTACATTCATAGTACATCTTTAGTGCCAATAACAAGTCTAATTGCGCAATTCTCCAGACTCAAAGCCATATAAACTGACACATTACATATAACTGGATATTTGTTTACTTAAAGACAGTTTCATGTCTCTGATATTGCAGCTGATGGTTGGGAATATTTAGGTAAATCCAAACATTGCTAAACAACTGTTTACTGAATATTTGCCATTGCTAAAAAAAATAAATAATAAAATTCATCCGATTATGTAGAAATAAAAGCCACTCGCTGATGACCAGTCAACGTATACGAGTATAAGAGTGCATGGCTAACTGCGAGTGTAATTAGGAAAAATCAAGCCAAAAGATTGATTGGCTACACGGCAGCTACACGGGTGGCAAATAATAAATTATGTCTTCATATCAGTCAAATCTAAATGATTAAGTAAAAAAGTTCATAATTGATAAAACACAAAAACAACATACGTGTATCGTTTAATATAATACCAGTGACAACGTAGGGAAGGGTGGCAAAGCCGACGTCGCTGTCCCGCAGTCATGCAAAGAAGATGTGTTTGATGTTTTTTTCAAAGTTTTGTCTTTCAAAGAGCTGTCACTGATGGTCACAGATCTATCTAATATGAGTAATGCTTTTCACTCATGTACCCAATTGATCTGCTTGTCTATCAATGCTCTTGCGCCCAAGTACGAGTACTGCAGCGCATTGGCGTTGATATGCAAATGTGAGAAATGTAAACTTACAGATTGAGATTGTGATCCCAAAGTGACGCTCATGGGTACTCAGACAAATAGCAGTGAAAAAAAGTGAAAGTGTCAAAATAAATCGTTTAGGTTTGTTTGGGTTAAATGTTGTCATCTTTGTCGTAGTAACAACCCCCAGACCAATGTGTAGTAAATAATGCCTCCAGATAAACAATACATTGATTCATTCATTCACTTCACTTATATTTCCGATTACCAGATCATTTAAAAAGTTTAAACTTGTGTGTGTGTGTGCCTATGTGTATGTATGTTTTTATATGAGAGTAACTTTTTTATGTATTCATAAGTCAATAGGAGCTCTAACTGAACAAATATTTTATTATCACCGCAATTTCCACATCAAAATGTTTTATTACGAATTAGCGTATGATTTACCAAATAAGAAAGAAAACATCACAAGTCTCTGATATTTTCCTACATGCACTTAATTGTTGTCGATTTTCAAGTATGTGAGTTTATTACAATACTCTGTTTTCAAGCATGTACAATCTTACTACATTTTCCCAGGCCTCTCGAAATGGGGCAGAGCCAATGTGTTTACAATTTAATTAATTTTTCATTTCTTGAGTTAATCTTGTTTGGGATATCTTAACCGAATGACTAAAAGATGTTGTTGTTGTTATATTTTGTCCTCGACTGCCTCACTTGTAATCAACTTGTCCATATTAGTAACGATGAGTTTAGCTCCCGCATGGGCTGATTTTTCTCCGCTGAACGGTTTTGCCTACTTGTGATATCGGTGGCTAATTGTATTACCATTTTTACACCCTCATGTACTCCTTATATGCATCACATGCACTACACTGTTATTTTTCTGCCGCTAGAAGCTTTCAACCACGTTTCGTTCTTTGAGCGGCATTCACCTGGGAATTAACTAACACTCGGAATCGTTATTGTGACTGCGAAATTTATATGAGCAGTTTTCCAATACCTCACTGATGAGATGCAAAGGAAATTGTTTTCATTATCCCTAGAAAATAAGAATCAGCCTTTTATGAAGTGCCCTTATATGGAGTCGAAAAGTCTCAAAAGCCATTATAAAGAAGCTGAGACAATTTTTGAGCTTTGTAAACAAATGCTCCTGCAAGTGGAAGATAGAATGTAATCAAAACAAACTTGAAGCTTTAAAGAGAAAGCCGAATATTCCATTCCGATCTCAAGAAACTAATGTAAGTATCCAGGAGTGTATTAAATGTTAGCGCATTAATTATGTCTGTGAAAACGCAATTAAATGTAGGCTTGCGCTTTACTCGTTTTAATTGGAAGATCTTTTACAGAAAACTAGTACCATATATCTGTCTACATCTATCTTCACAACTTAAAATGGAGGTATTTAGCAAAACATTTACATGGTAATACAATTGACACATTACGTTTCAAAATGAAGTGTATTGAAATAAATACTAAGTGTTATTAATAGAATTTTGGATTAGAAAAATCATGGTGAATGAAATGTGCAAGATATGCTTCATGCATATTGCATTGCAAAAGAATGCTCACAATTAACTCCGTCGATTACTTTTCAGGAAATAAGCTGAGACCCCCAATTTATCGATAGAAGATGTGAAGGAAAAGTTGCCGCACAAAAAACGGAGAAAAACCACAGCGCAGCTTGTTGTCATAGATTCAAATTGTCATATATTCGATTGTCAATTGTCATTATTCAAATTCATTGCAAACGATATATTTTGGAGGATCAACGAAACGATCAGCTACCCGTATATGTCAATTCAACAAAGTTTCATTACATTTGCGTAAGCGGAATAGGAGTCTAGAAAACACAAATGTACTAATATACATTATGTGATGAAACTATGGCTGGTTTTTCTCTAGAAGTAAAGATCCTGCATCGGTTAAACTACAGGCAAGGGTTGTAGGATACATGCGATTTTTTATCCTAGCATATCAATAAACTACTCCAAAAATCATATCACGTCTTAAGCGTATTGGCTCTCTAGAGGGACCAAGTAGTACGCCTTGTATTGAAGCCAAGTTCAAAATATCATTGTGTTGCAACTATTCAAAACATACAAAATACCCTATCATAATTCGGTACCCATTTATCTTAATAAGCAATAAGAATCACCATAAGCGATCAGCAAAATATATAAAAATGGTTTTCTGACGCACAATGTAAATACTCGTATGAGTAAAATCATTATCGTAGTTTGCTTGTCTCTTGATCTGGAATACAACCGCAATTCATTCGGAGTAAACTTAGAATCATATTCATACTTACTAAAGCAAAATATTTTTGTTTATAGTCATGAGAAATTAGAGGTGATTTGGTGATTTTTAAATTTCAACAGAAAAAGAAAAATTTCTTAGGCTAATTTTCGTTTTCGATTTGAATTTGAAAGGCTCATTGACCAATTTTTGTTTTTTGTTTCACCAAGTCTTAAATAAGCTTTATAGAAGAGAAGGAAAAATAGAAATCAAAAATAATTCTTATTTCTAAATGGCAACAAATATAAGATATAATTGTTATTTTCGGAGATATATTAAACAGCAGTAGTAACAATTTTTTCGGAGCGATATAATAAAAATCACAAATAACTCTTAAAGAAAGGTATTTTTTGAATAAAAATATTTGATATATACTTAAATTATTCTATATAAAAGCATTTATTAATGTGTGCTATTTGTTAACATATACATATATACGTAATAATAATAATAATAATGATAATAGTGGTGGTGCAATAATGCAGACGTTGCGCACCGGGACAATCCGAGCAAACCGTAGTCTGTAGATTCACAACGACAGGACGTCACCCGAACCTGTTCCGACTGTTTCGAGGAATTCTTCGTCTTCGACCACAAGAGCAGGCCTACCTAGGCAGCGCATACGATGGACTAACGAAATGAATAAGGACGTTATGCGTTGCCGCTACAAAGCCACTAGATGTGATACTAATATGATAGGGTACCGTAACCAAAATATTTACCTATATATTTTACTTCACAGTATTCACATTTACAAAACCGTGTGAACGAACAGAATATAACCTCCAGAGTCAGGGCTATCATAACCAACCGAATGATATCTCAAGTTGAAATGACAGAAATATCAAGGGAGGTGCAGAACGAAATAAGGTCATTCAACAGTCTGAGCTTGTTGGGGTCATCGGCGAACAACGGGGACAATGTAGTGTTAGATCCGACTTCTGGCACCAACGGAGTTCAAATCGCCCGAGTTAGGGGATCGTTGGATACACAGGAAGAAGAAGTTCACGTACGATCAGAAAACGAAGATGAGCAGGTAGTTGAATCGAGAACATCGTTGAGTCCTCAAGAAGATGTTCATTTTCACACTCTTCTGGATGAATTTGAAAGGACCAGCCTGGAATATGGAATGTTGGATCCGCTTTGTAGACCCCAAATTCCCAAAATTCGGTTTAACAAAAAAGTTGAGAAGAGTTTGGAATACTTGAATGGTATTATAAATAGGATCCTTGGGAAAACCCTACTTTTGGATATGTTCACAGTGTACTATATTGTGCCGCAAAATGTGTGGTGTAAGGATTGGAATGGATGTGAATGGTAACCGATGGGAGGTTTATTATCGCTTTGGCAAAGACGTCTGGAGAGGAACACATCCAGATTGCGAGCTAAAATCGGTAGACTTACCCAATATCAACGAGTAATCCGCTTACAACACCTGATCCAAAGGGTAAGACAAATTGTGGGGCCTGAGAATATGGAAATGCTAACACCTAGAATCTTAAATGATATTATCGATCGTCGCACACAGATCCTACAGGCTGTTAGCAGTAGATTAAGACGATTTTGGCAAGCAGAAAAAGGAGGATAGATAATACGCTGTTTGTAATAAACCAACAGAAATTCTACCGCGATCTGGAGAAAGAAGAGAATATAGGATTGGGAACCATCAGACCACGAATCCAGATCGATCGGAAATAGAGCTATTCTGCAACATATCACAAATATCCAATATGAACTCATTCAATACGCACGGAGGAAATACAGGACAGTACAATGACGGAATCTGATTTGAAAGCAGCATTGGGCAAGGCCAAAATTGGAAGGCGCCAGGAGTAGATGGTATTCAAAATTTTTGGTTAAAACGTCTCACAAGTATCCACCCGTATTTAGTATCACTTCTGAATGAATTCTTGAATGGAGAAACCGCAATGCCATCCTTTCTTACAATGGGAAGAACGTTTCTTTTGTACAAAAGTGGTGATACTAAAGATCCCCAGAACTATCGACCAATTACGTGTTTAGCGACTATCTATAAGTTGCTAACAGGGATGGTGGCGGAGAAAATGTACAATCATTATGTTGAAAACAATTTGTTACCATCGGAGCAAAGGAGATGTGCAAGAAACTCACGAGGATGCAAGGAGGTGATTTCATTAGATGCAATTATAATAAGGAATTCAGTTTGCCATCAACGAAATCTACCTATAAGTGTCGCGTACCCCATATGTACCTACTACGAACACTTAGGGTTAATGGAGTGAGCCGGAAAATAATTGCATTTTTTGAAAGGATAATGCCCACATGGAGAATACAAATGATCCTTAACGATCCTTAAAGCGTTGAATGAGTCTCCTAATGGATACCGTATTAGCCACCAACAAAGGCAGGTTCCAATCACCCATTTACTATACATGGATGATTTGAAATTGTTTGCACGGTCAAGATATCGCCTCTCGAATAGTGCAAGTCTGTTGAAATGGTAAGAGGTCAGATAGTGCATTCTGAAGGATTTACGCTGAAAGAGGGCGTAATACAAATGTTACGTTCTGATCAATCCTACAGATACTTGGGAGTGGATGAAATGAGAGGTGTACACAACACACTTATAGGAGACGCATTAAAGGTGAAATGTGACATGGAAATGAAAAAGCTGTGTAGCACCAAATCAAATGCTAAGCATATGATCCGGGCAATTAATACCTACGCCATTCCAACAATATTAACATACCCATTCCGAATAATAGTATGAAGTAATACGGAATTGGATTCAGCACAGGGAAAGTACGAACAACGATGACAAGATTTGGAATGCACCATCCCCAGGCTGCTGTTGAGAGAGTAATGTTGCCACGAAAGTTGGTCGGACAGGGTATAATAAATTTGAAAAACCAACATTATAACCAAATCCAGAAACTTAGAAAATTCTTTTATGCGGAGGCATTAGAATATGAGCAATATTCCGTTCCAGTGAATTTGGATTAAAAAACACATACCTCTAAAACTCTCAACGCCTCAGTTCGCTCCTCTAGAATTTGTGAGTAGTGATGTCGATATTGTAGAAAATTGGAAACGCAAGGCCATTCATGGCAGATTTCCACGCCAACTGGATATGAATAATGTGGATAAAAATTCGT
The DNA here is from genome assembly GCA_019455685.1 of Philornis downsi. Taxonomy (NCBI): domain Eukaryota; kingdom Metazoa; phylum Arthropoda; class Insecta; order Diptera; family Muscidae; genus Philornis; species Philornis downsi. The sequence continues at coordinate 1,715,587 of JAHXMU010000099.1, read as the reverse complement.
CTACAATATGTTTTCAGTATGGCCAATTGTTCCCGGAAATGGGATGTAATGGCCATACAGGATGCGTAATCCACTCAAGACATTTTTGAAGAGTTATCCTACACGAGGATATTAATAATAGGTAGGGTAGGTGTGGTCAGGCTCCTGAAACCACAGACCATATCATAAATAGATGCTCAATAATAGCAAGTACGGACTACCTCAGAAGGCATAATAATGTGGCAAGAAAAATTCACCAAACTCTTACTGTTAAAAGTGGTTTCCTGGATAATAGACTTCCCCATTACATGTACCGACCTGAAGAGGTTTACTTAACATGGATTTTAAATTGTACTGGGACCGCACCATATCAACGGATAGGACTGTCATCGAGAATAGACCAGATATAGTTTGGGTAGATAAGCGCTGCAACACTGGTATATTGTAGACGTTGCCGTGTCACTTTCCGAGAACGTTAATCGAAAAATTGCGGAAAAGATATCTAAATACGAGAATAATAATAATAATAATAATAATAATAATAATAATAATAATAATATTGTAAGAAATCGATTGAAAACTCGTAGGATTAATATTAATCAGGGTTGAAAAGGAGTTAAATGCAGAGTCAATATATTCGAATAATAAACAATACAAGTTAGAAATATATCCTGTTTGTGGCTACATACTGATGACTATAGCTACTTTATAATATATACATAAATAAACATTTAAAATTTGTTGAAATTTCAATTTCAATAAAATCAGTCTTTAATTATAAAAATTTACTTAATCTCTTACTTGTATTAAGTAGTTTAGTTGTTCAAACATAAAGTGTGAAATTCCAAAATTCTCACACTATATAAAAAATATTTTATTACGCCTAGCATGTGCAGTACATGTTGTCTAAAAATGTTGAACGAGTTGTTTCCGAAAGTGAATACTTTTCAACTCAGTGTGGTTTCAACAACATGGTGCATATAGCCAGGTCTATCGTGGCAGAATTATAGCGAAAATGTCAAGAAACTCCATATTCCTAATTGCTAATTCTTGGCAACCACCCAGACAGTAACGAATAATGATGACGTACATACAAGCATTTAGAATATTTAAATTCGATTATTGTTTAAAAGTAATAAAAATACTTGACAAAATTGTATTATAAGCAACATTCATCAATATCCTTAAATGGGGTCTTCTGCATTAAATTTCTAATTGCCTTGTACTTTTAATAATACTCATAGCAAAATCCTAACAAATGCAGAATATAGGATATTGAATCTCCACGTAAAAAGAATTTGTATAACTTACAGCTTATGGTTGTACACTCGATGCAACGGTGCATGAGTCTCATATCTATTTTGGAGCGATATAATCCAGTAAAGGACGTGGATTTTGTGTCCATTTTCAAGCAAATGGGTCGGGGCGTGATCTACCTTAAACGTCCCTGTTTCCTATCCACTAAAGAAAATATATTTATGCCTTTAGCTGAACGAATGAAGTTGTTCATCATTTTACACGGCAAAAATATAATATCCAGAAGGAAGCGTCTAAAGTACCAAGAGTCTTTTGAGTGAGTGAAGGCTTCTTAAGCCGATTGAGCGATGTCCGTCTGTCTGGCTGGCTAGTGGACACAATAGCGGTCGCAAATCTTTAATAAACTTGCCAAAATTTGCCACAGTCTAATGTTTTGCCACATCGTAGCCGGAAATTTTATTTGGGCTATATCAACTTATCCCTGCTAGTACCTTCCATACAAATTGACTGAATTCCAGAAATTCCGTATTTTTCCTCCAGTTCATAGACTGGAGTATCTTAAGTCTTCGTCCATTGCATTCGTTTTTGATTGTTGATGTCATAGAATTTGAAAAAATCGATCTACCCTTCTGTTACCACCTATGCGAATGACCCATTTGACCCATATATTCTTAGATTCATATTTCATACATGGTTGCGCTGAATTCAGCTAAATTTGGTACGTCCTAACATTTGCCAAAGCAAGGTCTTCCAATAAAAATGGGCAGTATTGCCATACTTTTCTTAGTAAGTAGCTCTCATATAAATTAGCAGATTTTCAGAAACTAAATCTTTTCTCTGTAATTTCTAAATCGTTGTTCAAAGTGTTGACTTACAATTCTCAGTAAAAAGCTAATAAGTGCACTGAATCACGTCAAATTTGGCACACATTATGCTTTTGGTGAAGTAAGTTCGAATGGAAACGCAAGCCATTGCCACAGCCCTTCTAGTACCTCCCATATAAATTGGTCAATTTTTAAATGTAATTTTTTCGCTATAATACCTAATACGTAGACTGCAGTTACTTTCATTTTTGGCACTTACAATGTTTTGTAAAATTTAAAAAATCAACCAGATAACCACGCCCTCTTGGGAAGCACTCGTACAAATTGCATAATTTTGCTCAAATATTCCTAGATTAATATCTTTCATTCAATTGTACTAATTTCAATATAATTCAGCACGCATTAGGCATTTATCCAACTTACTGTAAGGGAATGTAAGTGGCAGATTATTTTTTAAAGAATCCAACTTCTGACCAGCTTTTGATGTTTGGTAAAGGTATTCATAAGTCAGTTCACGTAACTGAAATCTCGTAAATGCTAGAATCTGAATCGCTATTTTTTTCAGTGTATCACTCGCATTTTATGGTCCACAGGCATCACAAATAGGATAAATTGATCCAGTGGCAAAATACTCACACAAAACCTAAACCCACCTCTTGGAAACGGATATTTTCAGAATTTGCCTAACATTTATTCGAAAATTAGAAGCAATGACCATGTTAGTTGATAGATACCGAAAGGAACTACTCCAGCTAATACATATTTGTAATATATTGAGAAATGTTAAAAGTGTACAACTTTTCCACTAACAAAATTATATACGAGATCAACATATCATGAATGGGAAGTAATCATTTCTTTAATGATAAGTCGGTACATTGTCCATAACACAGCCGGCCACAAATCACAGTAGTTGATATATATGATTCGCCCAGGTAAGCCAATATAGCTTTTGAGCCGATTGAGTAGTAGTTGAGTCAAGTTGAGTCAACTATTCAAAAATGTATGTAGGGAAGCATATTATGTTTCAAATTAGACACCATTTTGAGGTTCCGGTAATTTTATTGGACTCACACTCGTTAATATTTAAATTAGGCCTTTACGAAATCCAAAGCAATTCAAACCAGAAAACGGCCCCAAATTTACTTTTGTTTTTAGATCACAAAAATGCCACATTACGTTGGCTTTAGCTGGTTCAAGTAAGTTAGTCTTTGTAATTCTACAACATGAATAGTGGCGTTGAAAATCTTTTTAAACAAGATTATTGAATATAAAAAAGTTAACAGAAATAGAATCTTGTGGTATTTTTCATCGCTGAAAACCACAAAACCTAAGACATAAGCGTGCATTCGATATGAGACGAGTTTGTTTAATAAATAGCAGCGGTGTTTCTTTAAATAAAATTAAGTTTATCAAATATAAAATGAAATTCACTCAAAAACAAAACTGATTTCTACGTTATCAAAAATTTAAGGAATCTTTTTAACTATACTCCAATAAATTGCTTTTTAAACAATTGCTGTACAAACTTACAAACTTTAATATAGGGTTACACATTTAGTGATTTCAAAACCGCCGGTCTGACAAGGCTGTCAGCTGCTAAGTACCTGTCATCTGAAGTGTTATTTATTTAGCAAAAGATTTGCCATTTATGAAGAACGAAGAAAGCATAAAAATAGTTATAACTTACCACCAAAGTGATGATTCAAATGTGAGGTTTTAATCGAACAAAATTTTCTTCAGCGATGAAGCTTCAGCGAAAACTCGATGGTTACGTCAACAAGCAAAATTGTCCCACATGGGGCTCGGAGAAGCCAGAAGTGATTGTGGAAAAGCAATTGCACCCGGAAAAAGTGACTGAAAATTAAAAATAAATAAAAAAAGGAAAATTGAAAATGACGCTGCAAGCAATCCAGAGGCGGTCATTTACACGACATTGTATTTCGTACATAATGGCGAGGTCCAAGTTTTATAATGAAATAAAAGTTTCATCGAAATCATAGCCTTATGTGTGTTTTATTTAACTTTACTTTTGAAATTGAAAAATGGATAACCCCATATTTGTATTAATTCCTTAATTGCCATTTTCGCCTTTTAATCTCCTTGAGTTTTTATTTTTAGTATTAAGTTAGTTGGCACATGACACATTAAAATAACTTTTTTGGCCATGCATTATTTCCAAACAATAATCAAAAATTTATATATATGTAAATATTATTATGAATTTACAACATATTTCAATGTTCCTCTGGTGTCATGAATTACTCTAAATTGTACCAGCAACATGACCTTTATCTTGCTGACCTTGGACCAGATAGTTTACTATTTTGTACGTAGATATGTTACGTACTTACACCATGTCGAAGTAATCAAAACCTAATTATAAACACGGATTTAACAAAAAAAAAAAACAGATAAAAAAATAGCAGCTTTAGCTAAGCCACAATTGTCCATTAAAACTGAAGATAGTCATATCACGTATGCTCTCATGACTATGGATCTATAGTTAACAAGGAATTTTTATGAGTCGATGCTCATGCTCTATTTCTGACATTTAAACGGAAGCAACTTTAATAATAGGCTAGAGGATTGCATGATGACAAAAAATTGTACAACTATAAATAGGTGGATTAAAGCCACAGCTACAAACAAGAAAACAACGAGACGAATTGTGAGGTATATGCATATTTTAGTTGTATTAAATACGGAAAGAGACATGTTTATTTTGTGCATATTACTAATTTAATAATTATCAGTTATTGGTTATTGACGATATCGATGTGGACTAATTTCCCTTTATTTTCATTTGTCAAATAGTTGCAACTAACTATATAAGTCCAGGTTTTGCATTAAAATGTTGTTTAAATCAAATTTATTACTATTGTTATTACATATTTTATTGTATTATATAATATTATATACTATATTATATTGTACATATATATATAATATAACATCATTATATATTATATTTATTATTAATATATTATATATTATTATATTGGCCGTAGTAACATGAAAATATTTCATCATTAATTTTGCAACTACAACTGTTTTATTCTTTCTTCCATTTCAAATCGAGGGAGTAATAAAAGTTTTTGAAATATAAGTAAACTATTTTAATACCCACCATCATAGGAACAGGAATTACTCATTTCGTCATTCCAATTATGACGACTAGAAATAATCATCTGATACTCCTTAGATGTCTACATATTCCTGATTGCCGTAAAAATACATGTCAATCTAAGCATGTCCGCCGGTCCACTCGCGTTCTTTGTTTAAATAACTATAGATTTTGCTCCGCCTGGCTAGGATGCTGAAATTTAGCATAAGAATATCTCGTATCCGTAGGCATGTGAGTGAATTCAAATATAAGATTATATGAAAAAAAAATTCATCTGGCACGAAAAACACATAATATAACTGTGTTATCAACTATTTAGTAAAACCAAATCAATAGTTGAAAAAGCAAATGTATCGTATTTGGTTTACAAAATAACACAATAAAAACAAAAACAACAAAATAATGCAATGGAGATGGGTCCAACATATGCTCTAAAGTACAAAATTAAAAACTACACTTGCATCGCATAAATCTGGCCACAAACAAGCCATTGGAGCAAAAAAAATGCATTTGCATAATTACATGAGACAAACCAAATCTTGACTACGTTGAAATGCTGAAGGGAGGAAGGAAATACAAAGATATTCTCTGGAAATGCCCCACATAATAAATGTTCCCTCAGAGAAGACTCAATTATAAGAGTGACACCGATCAATGTTTGAAATTGTATCGATATTTACAAATTTATAAATAAAATAGATATAGATATATAGATATATCTGAATAAAACTTACTTAAGACTGTAATGTTTACTTGCAAATGAACTCAATTTAAGGAATTAGTTGTAAGCTGGATTTGTAAAGGATTTAAAATTTAGAATTTAATTGATATCGGTAATAAAAATTAAAATTTAAAATAAAACCATTGTCTTTTGTTGCTAGGCTCTTAAAGCTGAATTATACAAAAATATAACAATTAAAAGCTCAAATATCTACACAAATATAAATGTAAAATTTTCAAAATTGTTTTCAATAATTTTACTATTTATTTATTATATGGTATCATGTAGATACTAAAAAGAACCATACAACTCATATAGCATTTCAGATACTGCTTTATTTGTGGACATCGCTATTGAAAAATAGTAAAAAGTAACATTTTTTACTGGAGAATCGTCCAGATTTGGGTTATCAAATACGACGGATTGGTTACAAAGCATAGAGTGTGACTTTCAACACAACTCGACAAAATATTGGTTCTTAGTGTTTCCTAAAAATTCCAATACAGTTTGTGAAAGATCTTTGTGGGTATATTCCGATGCAAATTGACTGTTGTAGATTCGGAAAATGGTGGCTCAATTTGTGTTGCAAAACGTGACAAAATCGACGGAATGACCGCGCCCTCTCTGGAATCTTCCACTTAAATTACGTTATTTAACTTGTATCCATTTTTATTTAATCAAAAGTTAAATAAAACACACAAAAAGCTTTGATTCCAAAGAAACTTTAATTTCTTCATAGTGCTTGAACCTGAACCATGACACCTCTAAACCAAAAGGCGCACCAAACAGTTACTTTTTTCTGATACAATGGACTTTCCACAATCACTTTTGGGTTCTCCGAGAACCATTTGCGACAATTTTGCTTGTTGACGTAGCCACCGAGTTAGAAATGAGCTTCATCGCTAAAGAAATTTTTGTTTGATTGAAGCCCACATTTGCTTCACCACTTTTGCAGAAGTTTTAACTATTTTTAAGCGTTCTTCGCTCCTTCTGTCGTTAATAGATTATCTACCTATATATTCGTAAATGGTACACCTTTCACTAAATAAACAACACTTCAGATTACAGGCATTTAACAGCTGACAGCATTGCCGGCTGTTTTGAAATAAATTTACGCTCAAATGCATTATGTTCATTATAATTGAACATCAGGCGTTTTAGGAATGAAAATATACTGCAAAGGTCGGTTTCAATTCTACATTTCTCAAACGTAACACCTCAGAAAGATACAATTTTGCATTTTTTGCAGCAAGTTCATCTGAGTAAATTTCTGTACTGGTTTTTATGCCTCTAAAGATGGCATGTCAAGATATCATAACACGCAGGAAATGGGTCATGTTTGAAACCCATTTCGTGTCATCTTAAAATCGCAAAATAAACTACGATTTAGAGATTTTCAAAAAGTTCTTAAGTTATAACCGCTGCCTGTAAGCTACGTGTTTTTAATTTGAAAATTCTATCAAATCTGGTTGTCAATAACTACTGAAGCAATAGATGCAAAATATGAAACAATTGGAATTATCTCAATTCAGAACGTATACGTCTTCAACAAATTCCAGAGTGTAAAGAGACTGTTGGGGTTTCAGAGACAATAGATTGATCGTATACTAACGGATGGAATGCATCTTTCATTCTGATGCTAATACAGACTCGGACCACCACCTGAATGCAGCTAAGGTACGCACGAGAGAATAGATTGTTTAAATAGATCATAGAAAAGCACAGAATTAGAGAGGGAACCGGAAAATTCTAACAAAAGCACAAAAGTGAACGTTATAGTTCTCCCATCTTGTAAGGAAGAATATGGAAATCTGAACTCCAGAAGAAGAACCAGATTGATGCATATCAACTTTTCTTTCAATGTGATGCCTTCGGCAGGGCGATACTATAAAACTTGTAGTTGTTTGAATCCGAACCCAACATTAATTTAAAATAATCCTAATTTTATATTCCTTCCTGTATTATGAATATTTTCTTCTCTTGTATTGATTAATAACTCAAACAGTATTCTAGCAGTAAGTTTCGTTAATAGACGGATGCTTATCGATCTTTACTTCTAACGATATAAGTCTGTTCGTCCCTAAATCTCAGTCAAATAAGTAATCCTCAATTGTTGTGTAGAGAAACAGCATCATTGGAAAAGCTGAAATACACTGTCATTTTACCCAAATATCATCAGCAATTTATTATTGTGACCCTGAGGGTGAAATATATTTGCAGACCAATAAGAACCCGAATTTAATACTTATGTGCTTTGGCGTTCTTATTTCATTAAAACCTCTGGAGCAAATATTTGTCAATGTTCCAAACCCCCCATACCCACGAAAACAGCAGTCTTCAGTAGAGATAGGCAAAAACCATAGTCAGACATTGTTTACTAAACTATGACGGACTATCGAAATGCTACATGCTGGTGACATCTCTAATAAAACCCAAATACTATTTGATTACGCAAGGTAATGTTAATGTTATTGCTGCCTTCTCCAGTATTAAGAAGAAGCTACCGAATATAATTCGGACGATAAACGAGGACAAAACCAAAAATAATTTGTTTAGACGAAGAAAAATTCTGTCGTTTGGGACGCTGCATGAATGATAACGACTATAACTTTAGAATGGTGGTTGAATTCATCCACCTCAACTCCATCATCAATATATCGTAACTAATAGCAACGTCAACAATAACGATCAAAAAAGGAACGTCCGATGTCTAAAAGTAAAATAAAGCGACATTTTCAGAAAAGATCATAAGTAGTAGCCAAAAGATATTTTTTTGGGCACAGGGCAGAAAATATTTGACATATTTTATCTAAAATTAAAACACCATTCGATTTCAGCTTTGTAGACGATAGATGCAAAAATGGCAGATGTTGATTTTCTGAACTTTTTTTTGATCACTAAGAATCACTTTCGATTGTTGGTTTATTCCGCGAAATCGACGAGCATATTGCGGTCATAAATTGGGTAAAATATGTTCGGTCATTACGGTTTTTTGTTTTTTGGGTTATCTATGAAAGGTATATTAGACAACTTTGGGGAATGATAAAAGAGATACAGGGTGGCGCAATAGAACGTGCATATTGCATCATCTTTTTTTGCGGGTTAGAAAAGGCGCGGGAGGGGGAGGCGCCTACATCGTTCGGTTGGCGGGCTCATGGAGTTTTAGTCGCTATGAATCACTTCGACGGGAAGCGTCGCGCATTTTGTATGCGCGCATTTTACGAGAACTCTCGTTCATATATTGCTACTAGGCGACTATATTATGCTGAATATGGACTACGGCGAATTAGTGGAGCTCCGAGTGCTAATTTAATTAAAATATGGGTTAAGCGTTTTGAAGAGACCGGTTCAACATTTAAACCACAAGCAAATGGTCGCGCAAGAACATCTGTGACCGAAGACAATGTTGAGAGAGTTATGGAGTCAGTTCGAGGAAATCCACAAATGTCGACTCGCAAGAGATCGCCTGCCTTACAATTATCGCGACGTAGTTTGCAACGAATTTTAACATTGGATCTTAAACTGCATCCATATAAGCTGCAATTAACACAAGAATTGAAAGAGTCTGACTTCATAGCAAGGCTCGCATTTGCTAATGAAATGCTTAATCGATTTTTCAATTTTGACAATATCCTTTTCTCTGACGAGGCTCATTTCCTTATGAATGGGTTCGTAAACCGTCAAAATTGTCGTTACGGGAACAGTGAAAATCCCAAAATCAAACACCAGAAACCATTGCATAGTCCTAAAGTGACAGTATGGGCAGCAATCTCTGGCAGAGGAATAATTGGTCCTTCTTTCTTCGAAAATGCGCGGGGCCAAAACGTCACGGTTAATATCCCATGGCCCTCACGTAATCCAGACTTGACGCCTCTTGACTTTTTTTTGTGGGGATACCTCAAACACAAAGTCTACAGTAATAATCCAAGAAACATCGTTCAGCTCAAGGAGAATATCCGTGGTGAAATGGCAGCCATTACACCAGTATTACTGAAGAAAGTTTTCAATAATTTTCGTTTGCGGTTAGAGGAGTGCCGTCGTAGAGAGGGTCACCATTTAGATGATGTTATTTTCAAAAAATAAACTCCATTTATTACTCTACAATACCTTAGATTTGTTTGTATGGTTACTTTTGTATTTATTTTTTAATCTATTTTTTAAATATGCACGTTCTATTGCGCCACCCCGTACAACATTCACGGGTAATACTGTAATGTGAAATTGCGAAATGCTTTTGATAGCTTGTTTCTCATTATATGACCAAGATATGCTGTCTTCTGCTTTTGTTTCCATTGTATTTATGAGTTATCTTTCTTGGCGTATTCTTCATAGTATTTCATTGGTCGATGCAAAGTGCGCCCGTGGTATTTTGGGTATGAGTCTATAAGTCCACATTTTAAATGTTTTGAGTTCTTTATACCCATTGCTGAATTATAATTCGACAGCTTATAACAAAACTGATCATACGCATGTTTTCATGTATCGTAGTTTTGTTCTAATGTTTATCTCATGACTGATAAAAACGTTTTTGTACTTAATAAACGCATCTCTTGCCATTTCAATTCGGCATCTTATTTCGTTCGAAATATCCCATTTGTCATTTATGGTGACGTGGAGTTATTTAAAGATGTGCGCTCTTTCCACGTACGTGTCTTTTATTTTTGTGGTGTTATGTTGCATAAGTTTTCTTTGCTTACAACCACATATTTCGTTTTTTTTTAATGTTAATGTTCAAGCCGACGGTCTCACTGCGTGATGTCAGTCTACTCGTATTTAGCAGATTTTGGCGTCCTGACATGCTATCGGACAAAAAGGTCGTATCGGCGGAATATCTAATGTTGATTAGACATGTACCATTTATGAATATTCCTTTTTGAATATCGTTAATCGTTTCTTGAAATATTCTTCCGCAGTAGATATTAAATAGTAAAGGGGACAATATACACCCTTACCTAACGCCTTTGGATATTGCTGTGTCTTCTGTCAGTTCTCCATTAACATCAACCTGTGCTGTTCGATGCCATTATAAGCCTTTGATGCCAGTGTAAGCGAATTTCCTTCTCTTTAATGCCATTAATTTATAGTATTGGACTGTAGCAAATGCTTTTTCGTAATCAATGAAGCATATATAAATATCTTTTTATGTGTTTTTGCATTTCTGGATTAGGATTTGTTATGGAAAAAGAGCTTCGCGTGTACCCATTCCTTCCTGGAAACCAAATTGGGATGTACCCATTACCTTTTCGCATTTCGCGTAGATTCTGTTGAAGATTATGTTGAAGCTAATGAGTCTATAGTCATTGCAATGTTTTCGACTTTTTTTGGAATGGTTATAAAAGTTGATCTGAGTCAATCATGTGGATATTATTCACCCGTCTAAAAAAATAAAATTAAATATTTTTGCTAGGAGATTAATGTTATCGCCGTTTATTATGATTACATGATTTGTTAATGTAACGCTAAAAGGACGACCATGATTCTAAGATAAATTTTTTGTTAAAAAAATGCATGAATCAAAGACAAAATCGAGTGAGGTTTTGCCATATTCATTCAATAAGTAATCTATATATATAAAAATGAATCGTGGTTTGTTCCGATGCTTAAAACTCCAGAACGGCTGGACCGCTTTGCATAAATTTTTGTATATGTGTCTGGGTGGTGCCCGGGATGGTTTAGATTCACAATTCGGTCCAATTGGACAAAGGGGCGTGGTACCTCCCATACAAACAAAAAATTAAAAATCAATTATTTCTGCTCCTGCTTACAGTATTTGAAAAAAAATTGGTGCGTGGGTTTGGTGTACATATCTTAAGTGCTACTGCATATATGGGCGGGATTGGACAATGGGGCGTGGTACCTCCCATACAAACCATAAATTAAATATCCAATATTTCTGCTCCTGTTTACGGTATTTGAACAAAATTTGGTACATCGGTTTGGTGTACATATCTTAAGTGCTGCTGCGATTGGACAATGGGGAGTGGTACCTCCTATACAAACCACAAATTAAAAAGCAATTATTTCTGCTCCTGCTAATGCAACATTCCAATAAAAATAAAATTTGAAGGCAAAGCAACGTTTGCCGGGTCGGCTAGTAAGTAATAAAAGTCATGGTCTAGCCTTTGAACATATTATCTGACTGAGTTGAATAAGTATTAGTTCGGCTGAGCCTATTGATGATGGTTATTTGGTATTTATACTTTCAACATAGTGTGGAAATAACTTCATTTTATGTTGAATTCCCAACTCGTTCTTTCCCACAAAAACAATAATATTTCATGATATTGCAACTGCCACTAAATATCACGGCAATTGTGCAAAACTTACTGGAATCATGGCCTTGGATCCCAGTATTTACTCATAACAGATTTGTAAGTATCCGAAATTCCGATGGGAGTTTATTTCGCTTTCGAATTTCAGTTAGTAAGCTTGCATTAAAGACCAACAAACATATTTATTTAACGTTTTCCGGTGGATTTGTAAAAGATAAAGAAATGTGTATATTTGTGGCAGTGTGTGTGTTGTAGCTATACAAACATACACATTTACATACCACATAACAAAAGTGCAATAATGTTGAAATGAAACGAAATATAATAAAAAAAAACTGAAAAGGAGAAGTCTTTATAGGGGGAATAACTCGTCAATTTGCAAACAAAATCTCAATTTGAACTCTGTTTTTAATTTTTTTATTTTGGCTCACTGAAATTGGGACAAATTATGTAAAACCAACAACAACAACAACAACAGCAACGATACATAAAACAAATTAATGCAAAAGCAAAAATGTTTGATAAAGAAATAAACGTATAGCAAAATCCTATACGATACACTGAAACTTAAAGCTTTCAACTATGCCGAAATGCTCTTGTGATGCTCAATCCAATATTACATTTTGTGAACTCATTGAGTGTTAAGACAACAGACTGTTTCTGGGGGCATGGCAATTAATTTTACATTCAGTTATAAATGTTGTTCAAAATGTACAAAGCCTAAAGCAGTATCAGGAAACTTTAGAGCATGTAAAAGTTCCACGTATCATTTGGGCCAGTATTTAAATAGATCGGAGTCATCTATCTAAGCAGATCGGAGACCTCAACCAGCGAGTTAACCTGGGTAATGTTGTTCCGTTAAAGCCAGTATTGGCACTTTGTGCTTTTTTAGTATTTTTCGTACGTTTTCTTTCCATAAATATATGATTGCTGCTCATTTTAACGTAAAGAGTTAAAGAAAGCCTAATATGATTTATATTCACTAGTAATACTAAGTTAATCGCATATAAACTTCAAATATTTTAATTTTTATATGAAAAGAATTTACACTTCGAACCGAACCAAACTAGAAACGAAATCTGATTAACGAAAACATAATAACTGACATATTTTATGCGAATGATCTTTATAGTAATCGGGGAGCTTACCCAGCACATCAGAAGTTCCTAAATGATGTCACAAATTCACCGCCTATTGTTGAGTCGGTGCATCGCCCGCGCTACTGTGGGCTACAATCCTTGGTATGGTTTTCCACCATTACTAAAAGGTTATTCAATATCGGAATAGTGTCATTCAGTTATAGTGGTTTTATAATTTTTACTGCTATTGGCGAAAGAATTCGGTACGATATGCACAGTGTCGGAACACTTTGGTCCACTTTTGGGGAATTATAAAATTCAGGAATTATTTTTATGTTAGCGGCGATATCTATATTGCGCCTAGGAATTCATTTAATCACAAACTTAAACGAGAATATCAAAATTATTTCCGAATTGATTAGAAATGAGAACGCGTCGGCAAATTCATCAGCATTTTCGTTGAAAAGAGGTTTTCGTATTGGAAGAAAAGTTCGCAAAACATTAGGTCCGAATTCGGTACGACACAAAAATGTCCATCACAATTTCCCAGCACCGTAGTTCAGAAATCGGTATGACAAGCTAACAAAAGCTACCGAATTTCCTGAGATGTGTCTTTCAGAATTCGAATCAACAACGTCCGAATAACTATGTCCGTCAGAACTGCGTTCGATATCGGGAGATTGTGCAGGCATTCGGATTGAGGTCGGCTTGGATTTTGAAAATTGGGTTTTCTGAGAAATTAGAAAATCCGGTTTCAACTAAATTGGCTCCGTCTTTCTCTAAACAAGATTGTACAAATGTTCGGCATCTTAGAAAACCGACATTTTAGAGTTATTCGAAAAATCACTTTACAGTTATTTGACAAACAAGTAATAAAGTTTAACAAAAAATTTAAGTTTTCCTGCAGAAAATTACTGTTAACTATGAACTAAATATGTATACTTTTATTTACCAATCTTTTATATCTTCGCCCGAAGGAATCAAGGTTTATATAACTTGTTATATATTCATACGAAGCAATAAAGATAGATATCGATTGGTATGGCAAAAATTTGACATACAGAAGGAAGCGTTTTATATATCAAATCTTTTGACCAATTGTGCTTCAAGACATTCCAAGTCGAATGATCCATCTGGAATGTCTGTCTGTCCATTTGTCTGACAAGATGGTTGACGCGGTACTGTCATAAATATTTATGAAACTTGACGCATACTAATATTGTGTCAAATTATAGCGGCTCAGCCCTTATATTACCTCCAATACTAATTGGTCGATTTTGTGAAATTCACGTTTTCCCCTGTAACTCCCAATCCACAGATTGTAGTAAACTACATTTTTACCCTTAGAGATTCTTGGAAAATGACTATATACATATATAAATTCCTCCGTAATTATGTTATAAGCGCAAATCTTGAAAAATTACCCTGTAGCCATGTCTTTCTAATACCTCTCATACAAGTGATCGATTTAACTAATATATTCTTAGTCCAATAACTTTCAAGCAGTTGTGCCGAATTGTGTCAAATTGGCGCACTTTTTGCGTTTGATGAACTAAGTTCTGATAATAAAGGTAGATTTTACTGCTTTCTGCTGTGATTTTCATGCAAACTATATATCATACCTAATTTAAATGGACTGTATTGCCGCACCAGTTACAATTTTTATTTCCGACATTATGTTTCAAGGAATATACTAAATTTGCTTATTTCCTAAATACGGTATTTTCTCTATTTTAGCTATATACTCGTAGATGACGCTGTTCCATCCTAACACTCCCTGCAATATAATTTTGGACCCTCGTATGGTTCGCATGTTGTAAATGAGCGGCACATTTATTTTTAAAGGAATGTTCGCGAATAGAAATCCTTATTACCAAGACAAACTGCTAAATCCCTACGTTAAAAAATAGTCCATTATTGAATGTTTTGTAAAAATCGTCATTATAATTGTTATTACATTCGAATTTTCTGAAAAGTAGATATGATACTTAAAGAAATTATAAAGGAATAATATATAAATATTGATATCTAATTCAAAGTTGAAAAAAAAAATTAGTCAAAACGTGACTCTGCGCTACCAACTTTTTACCCCTATTAACTTATAAGCAATGTTTCCGCAACTTGATAATCGAAAAAGCCAAAACTTTCATGAAAAAAAGTGAAAAAACTAAAAAATCCGAAAATGCTAATCTTTTTTTAAGAAAATTGATATAGTTCGAACTGAGGTATATCAATTTTCATTTCGTTTTATAAGTGGAAATTTAGAAAATGAAATCTTTATTCATACTAAAAGTTCTTGTGGGAAAATATGTATATTAATGATGAATGAATGAATATGTATATTCAGTTCGGTTGAGGATGAGGAAGATTTACAAAAAAGTCTAAACTTCATGCAGTCAATATAATTTTCTTCCAATTTTGCTTTTAGACCTAAAAAAGGCAGGATCAAGATAAAATTTTAAACGTTATTACTTACTATTAGAGTGCCCAAAGCGAAAAACCATTTTTATGTTGAATTGATGGTTAACAGGTTATTTACTTTGGTTAATACAGAGTAGTGCACCAATTGCAATACAATAAAAAATTCGAAAAACTTTTTTTCAATCAATGCATTTCATTTATTTTTTTATTGTATAGAAAATTCAATTTTATTTTATATAAATAATTGGTTTTAAAGATGATAGACCGTAAATGACCCCCATGCTCATTCAAGCATGCCCGACACCTGACCAGAAAATTATACATTGCGAAATTGTTTCAATTATTGTTTTAATGGACTGCTTTAATTCAGCCAAATTCCCTGATTTTGTAACCCCAACAAATCCCAAAGTGAGCTTGGGAGCCAGCGGAAAGTGGAATTCTTGAATATTAATTTGTTTGGGAATTTTCGTTGGAGCTCCGTCATAACTGGTTTGGCTATGTACGTATTTGTTCCATCTTGCTGGAACTAAATTTATAAAAATAACTTCTTCCAACATATTTAAATAACTGTCCACATTGGCAGTAGGAATGTTTACAATGTTAAAATTTGTCAGAAATTGTTGGGCGTTTTTACGATTCTATTTAACTTTGGTGCTGGATGAGTACCATTAAAAATGAAAAGAAGGATACTTTTACTTCCAATAAGAAACGTGTGCTTTTCCTGATGAATATATTTCATCAAACTTTATACGTGAGTCGACCATGCATTTATTTAAAATTGTACCCAAGAGTGAAATCTATGAAATAATAGTCTGAAGGCAGTACATGATTTTACTCAAAATATTAATCAAAAAGCCAAAGGTAAAGTTGATTTTCGCACTAACATTGATTTGTTATTAGTAAATGTATCAATTTTTCATTCAGTGGTACTGGAGTTAGCCTTTTTACAGTTTTAAATATAATTTTCTTTGTAACAAAATTCGTTTTCAAATCGTATGAAGACATTGAAATATTAATTTTTCTACATAAAACTTTCATTGCTTTAACTTTCTGTTTGAATAACTATACTACCTTGTAAAAATTTCTTCAAGCTATTTCATATCAAAATAAAGAGGGTTCTGAATTTGAGATTCTTTATTTCATTACCAGAGTCCAATCCACAATATATAGGTATTTTCGTAGTTGGAACAAAGAAAATATTAACCACACCTACTCATCCAGTTGTTGTGCTAATACTTGTAATTTGACAGCCTTTCAGTGTTGTTATGTAGTTCTGGTATTAAATTTTTGGATATATTTCTTAAATATTACTTATTTTTCAAATATAGTGAAAATAAAAATGAAGTCATGCCCAGCTGGTTAAATTGAGGGAATTGCATACCTCCATGTTGTTTTGTAACTTAACACTTAATTTGTGTAGTACTAAAATATTAACTTTCCAAGGGAAGACAACTTCCCAGAATACTTCATTACTTCTAATCATGTTTTTTCCGAAAGTAGCGTTATTATCACTACTTTACACTATTGAAAGCAATTTGATAGCACTTGAGCTGGAAATAGAAAATCGGCACATGGTGCTACCTCGTTACTAATGAAAATGTTTTCTCTTTTGGAGTACTTCCAAACTTCTTTGCTGGAATTCTTAAAGCTAAATCCAATTTGTCACGTTAAATAGGTTGAATAAAATCTAAATTCCCGTGTAAAAAAGATAAATTGGCAATACTACTTATAGGTTATCTACTAAATTTTGTCTAAGAAGCATTGGAATTCAAATGTTTTCCAAGATGAATAAATTAATAACTTGTAATGCGAAATAACTAAAAATCTAAATGGGTTGTCAAACTTAGCGGACAAGATCTGCATTATTTTTGGCTTCTGATTTATCTTATGATTCGAAACGATTTATGAAGAATCAGTGCTCGAAATTATATTTTCCTGACAAATTCGTTAAATTTATGCATATCTCCAAAATTTACCTCTAATATATTTTAAAATTGTTTTACAAACTTCTTTAAGTATTTCGAATTCGGACTAAAGAAATCTCTACCGGCCCTATCTATCATACTATCCAACGAACCCACAGCATGGAGTACGGCTTTGGAATAATTTATGAGGGAACAAGACTTTGATGGCCTTGGTTACCATAATTTGCATACTTCAGCCTTGCAAATCAATGAAAATACATTTTTCGTGTGATTGTAAGTTACA